>CAJPIZ010000128.1:0-12281 GCA_905368565.1 Medioppia subpectinata
TAATTGCGAATAAATAGAACTATTCATCGTCTGAAAGGGGCTCGTATTGTGGGGCCAAGAGATGGCTGGTTGTAGTGCTCGATGGCGTCCCACTGCCACTGATGGCCGAAGACTGGATCGACGCGCTACCAGTGCTTTGAGAACTACTTTTGGTCACCGATTCTCCACTCGTACTAATCGAAGACGAAACTAATTTGGATTCAATACAAATGTTAGCAAATTATTAATACAACAAATCAATGCAATGGCAAACCTCCGGAAGTGTTGGCCGAACATTTGGTGGTAGAGTCGCCCGCATTAGTGTTGGATTCGGCGCTCGGAAGGGCAGAACTCGAGACATTGTTGGCCGCAGTGTTGACCACTTTGTATGCGTCAGAATGAGTGGCAACGAGTGGAGGCGTTACTGAATTGGTCATCAATGCTGCCAAAGCTGGCGAGTCTTTGACAGCAAACGGAGCAGAACTGGTCGGAGCGCTCACTTCAGCGAATCTGCTTTTCGTCTCAATGACTGACGACGAAACTGATTCGCTTTGATTTTGATCGCCAGAAGTGCTCGTCGAACAGATGGCCGAAGAATTGGTGGCGCCGTTCGGCGAATCGCTTTTCACAACACCTGTAGTCGATATGAGACTCTGTTGTGTGGATGTGGTGTTAGAAGATAATTGCGAATAAATAGAACTATTCATCGTCTGAAAGGGGCTCGTATTGTGGGGCCAAGAGATGGCTGGTTGTAGTGCTCGATGGCGTCCCACTGCCACTGATGGCCGAAGACTGGATCGACGCGCTTCCAGTGCTTTGGGAACTACTTTTGGTCACCGATTCTCCACTCGTACTAATCGAAGACGAAACTGCAATTTGGATTCAATACAAATGTTAGCAAATTATTAATACAACAAATGAATGCAATGGCAAACCTCCGGAAGTGTTGGCCGAGCATTTGGTGGTAGAGTCGCCCGCATTAGTGTTGGATTCGGCGCTCGGAAGGGCAGAACTCGAGACATTGTTGGCCGCAGTGTTGACCGCTTTATATGCGTCAGAATGGGTGGCAACGAGTGGAGGCGTTACTGAATTGGTCATCAATGCTGCCAAAGCTGGCGAGTCTTTGACAGCAAACGGAGCAGAACTGGTCGGAGCGCTCACTTCGGCGAATCTGCTTTTCGTCTCAATGACTGACGACGAAACTGATTCGCTTTGATTTTGATCGCCAGAAGTGCTCGTCGAACAGATGGCCGAAGAATTGGTGGCGCCGTTCGGCGAATCGCTTTTCACAACACCTGTAGTCGATATGAGACTCTGTTGTGTGGATGTGGTGTTAGAAGTGGGCGGACTCTCGCCGTGGGTTTTATCGATGGGCGGCGAAGAGGAGCACAAATTGTGATCGGATTCGTCGATAACCATTTCTCCGGGAGAATTGGGACTATCGGGGTATATGTGCTTCGGATCCGGTTTACCGGCATTCGTGTCGTGAGCTGACGGCGCAGAACTCACTTCACAGTTGGACTGTTCACAAGTCGTCGGCTTATTAATCATTTCGGATGAAACTTTCGGCTCGTTTTCTGTCGATTGAGTTTCATTTGAATTGACGGGCATTTGAGTAGATGTTTGACTAATGATTGATTCGGAATCAATTGATCCCCTGTCCGAAGATGCGGTTTTGTCGCACGACATGGAATCGTCGGCTTTAGTGTCAGAAGTGGTTTCGACTTTTCCACAATCAGTCAATTGCTGTTCACTCGAGATTTTCATACGTTTCGCTGGCGTTCCTTCTGATGACTCGCTTTCATTGCTGACAATATTATGAGAATTCGACGAAGAGATCGACTCCGGGGCTGAAGAGGCGGCGGAAACTGGTATTGAAGTGTCAATAACTGCCGGAGATTTCGATATTTCACGGCTTATATGACTAATAGTTTCATTGATATTCATTGTGGAATCAATGGACACAACTCTATCATTGGAATCGTTGGATAGCTTGGGCTCACTGTCCTCTTTGGCTCTCTTCTCGTGTTGTTGTGAATACATATCATTATTAACGCGTTTAACAGAATCGTCGACACTTTCATCCCTTGTATTCTTCATTACCTCAACAATTCTGTTCTTCACGTAATCCGAAATGATTGGAGACAAACCGATCTGCGGTTGATTCGCACGATTCGAGTTGACATTCAATTGATTAGAAGTGGACACCGTTTGATGCATTGGTTTCAAGAGATTCGGCGAATTAGAAACGTTAGAACTGTCGGCGGTATAGAAATGACGACTGGATATTGAACTCGTCTGAACACCAGTAGTGGGCGTCCATGTCGTTTGCATTGGATTGTAAGTCGACGTCAAATGCGGACTATTATTATCGGTCGAGTGTGAGGTCGGCGGCGAAATGGGCTCAACGTTGTAATGGCTGAGCGCTGGAGAGATTGATTTGATTGGTGTCGGCGACGGATACACTGATTTCTCTTTTGGAGAGACATTTTGTACGATACGAACGATCTGTCGCTCATCTGTCTCTTTGGCGTCTTTGTCCTGTTGTAAGGCTTTCCTGAGTTTCCAACTCGAATGCGGCGGCGAATGATTGACAGCATTGTTGGCATCTGAGGGGGCGTTGGAGACGGCGGCCGCTGCGATGCCCTCCAGAACTGGTGACGAAGTGGACACAACAGGCAGTAGCGAACTTCGAGGCGGTTCTATAGAAATTGAAGGCATTCCGTAAACGGATGGACTACTTCTAGTATCTATTGGTTGGTGTGGATTGACTTGAGTTCGCCCGTCATTCGTATAATTCTTGGATATAAGTGTATCGATGTGTTCGCCTAATGTAATGCCTTTTGAGGAATAATCAGATGGTGTGACGCCAGCGTTCATAGCGTTCATTCCCGGCATTAGTTTCTCATTCAAATGGTGTCCTTTGTCTGGCGACGGACTGTCAGCTATTGTCACCACTTCCTCGCGATTGGGATATTGAGAAGAGATGTGTTTCTCTGAATTTCTATATCTCGCAAACAGTGAGTCGACGATTCCGGTCGGCGGCGCTTCACTAACGGGTGTGTTATTGACAACATTTCCATTGTTTTTGGCGTTCGCTCCTTCAGTGGATGAATTGATCTGATGGGTGATAATGGCGTCAATTAAGTTAGCGGCCGTAAACTGTCCGCGAGAAGAGTTCGCCTTTTGGTTGTCCTTTTGAAATGATTGGGAGAATAGTTTGGACGCCTCGTTATCCAATTCAGTCATCGGCGGTCTGACCACTGGTAGGGAGTGTCTCATCTCAGGAGTGGGCTCTAAGTCTTCGGTTTTAAGTCGAATTCCTGGATCCCTATTGGGTTCGCTGGTCTGCTGTACGAACTCTTTCTCAAACTGCTCTTTAGTGAACGGCTCGCGAGAGAAACGAAGACTCGGTTGCGATACAGAATGGCCCGGATGTTCGGCCATCGATCGGTTATATCCGTGTCTCTCCATGTCTGCCAAATCCAACTCATATCTTCTTCGTTGGTCTAAATACATGTAGTCGTTAATCGGCGGTCGGTTTCCCGGAAACATTTTGTAATCATTTTCGTGCGACAATTGTCTCATTTTGTCGTCTGATTTATTCAAATCGTTTTCTAAATAATTTCGTGGAGGCCTTCCGTGAAAGTTCTCAATCAAAGACTTTTCCAACCCTTCGGCACTCGGTTTGATACTCGAACGGATCAATTGATCGGTTCGCGAGACAGAACCGGGCCGTCGTTCCATCGACGGAACGGCGAGGCTTTGTTGAGCGGCCGCCGCATTGACCAGAGTTGTGAAGGCGTCCACGTGTTGGTGGCTAAACAGCGATGACGTCATCGGCACCTGAGGAGACACCGATGTTCTCATCGCTGGATTAGCCACAGGACTGATCACTTCGGTTCTGTAATCTCGAGGGGAACTAGATTTTGGTGTTTGTATAACAGATTGTTTAGTGTTAGAGGCGTTCCAATGCTGTATCACATTTTGACGGTTCTGAACAAATGTAATTAAAAAGTCAAACAATTTGAATCAATTACTATTAAAGTATCAATTGCTTACATAATTAGGACTTTGAGCGCCCATTGATGAATGCCTGACCGACCAGTGGCTCATATGAGGGTCAGATGAGGTCATCATTGGTGGTTGACTTTCGCGTTGAGGCACTCGATCGGGATATATCGGGGCAGAAGAGGAAGAATTGGATGTGTTCTGACTGTAATTCGGATAAGAGTTTGTTTGTCTATTTTGCGAAGAATTCTTGTGTTCATTGCTATGAGTGGAACGCGAGTCCATAGGAGCCGAATGGGTGTGACTGTGAATCGGAGCAGAGGTGACGACAATATCTTTGTCGCTTGAATTGCTTCCACGTCTGGTTAGCATTTGTTTGGATGTATTGAAATCAATCATAATTTGATTTGTACTGAGTTGTGCCTCTTTATGAAACACTGGTTTAGCCATCTTTGCAAAGTCTGAGGTTTGAAAAGCTGGTGAATAGGGATGAGAGTGAGTGCCCGGCGGTGACGATCGGCGATAGTATTGCTCCATATTTTGCTCATACATCGGGTTATTGCGGGCCATCGCTTGAGCCCTATTGGAGTCGGCGGCCATTAATTCGGCTTTCCTTCTGTGATCGATAGGCATATTGGTTGCGCCACCCATTAGAGGGGTTCCCAATGTTATGGAACCGCCTTCTTTGTGAACACCCGTCGGTGGGATTTGTCGCAAAAGTCCTTCATATCGATTGGGAGGGTAACCATAACTATTTGGTGGTATTCCAGGCGTTCCCTGAGTGATGGATCCACCGCTGGCAGTGGACACAGGAACCAGTTTTTCTCTGTACGGTTTGGGCGATAATTGGGAATACGATTGATTTGGTTTACCGGATGTTATCAAAGGGGGCGGCGGAGGAACGGGACTGCCTTTAGTGACCGGCATTTTATTTAGCGGACGACTCAATGGAGAAGCTCTCGAGTGTTTCATGTCTTGCGAATGGATTCTCTCGTTTTGCTGATAATTTGAATTCATTAGACGCCCGGAAGAGTCCATGTGTTTCATCAGATTGTAATTGTCTTTAATGTCAACATTAGGTTCGGTGACTGGAGTGGAGCCACGATTGGGGTTGGAATGTGCGGTCGGTATTAAGCCGTACGGGTATTCATTGCGATGAGCCATCATTTTATCCTTCATCGATGGGCTATAATTTCGTGGACTATAGTTATCAATCCGTCGCTCCTTTTTGGCGCTCAGGTCTTGCACTTCGTATTCGTCGGGTTCGACCATAACGTATGGATGTGTTGAATGACCTGAAGATGGGCTCAAATGTTGGGAATACGAGGCCATCATTGCCAACCCTTCAGGACGTTGAATGTCCGCATTCTTATACATAATACGCGACGGACTCTCTCTATTCATATCATTCTTCGATATATCCAATAAATTTTCTCGTTTAATGTTAGGCAACGAATACAAAGAGGATGTGATGGCATCGTTTGGATCCATTTTATTGATCTCATTGTTGACCATTTGCTGTGAATTGGGACGCATTGTCTTAATAGGTGTTTGAAGACTCATTTCTATGGCCTGATATATCAAATCTCGGACACAAGTGGGCTCTTCCTTATTGGACGCGGTATTGACGTGCGACGGGTTCACTGATGGCTGAGTCGAGGGTGCGTTCGGGTTAATGAGAAAAGGGGGTACTTTTTGGCGAGGGTTTAGAGGGTTTATATTAGTGTTTAGATTACTCGGCGCTTCCGTTGTTCGCAAAACGGACGGCGAGTGCGAAGACTTCCTCATCATGTCTATGGCGAAGGCCGCGTCATGACTGGCCGGTCGGACGTGTTTATCGATGGGCTGGTTGTGGAAGTATATGTTGGACGGCGGGAATGCCGGCATCGCTGAGTTAGCTCTTGGCGGCAGTATTACAGCGGGTGAGGACGACAGGCGGTCGTTGTCTCCGTTCCCCTGTCCCTCATCGGCGCTCATTGTGGCGCTGCTGTCGTAATCACTTTTAAGACTCGTTTGCGATGCGCTCAACACTTTGTAGTCTTGAAGTTTAGTAAAATCTTCGCGAAAATTATGATTAGTTGTCGAACAGACGGTGTTATCCGTCTTCTCGGCCAACAGTTTGGTGTCAATATCGTCGGGAATCTTACTGATAGGACTCGAGGCACTGGCCGTATCGCTATTGCACCGATCATTGCCCTCTTCAGCGCTGGAAGTCTCTTCGCTGTCGCCTTCGCTCATACAATTCCAATAGTCATCGGAGTCTGAGTCGGCATTTCTCACTGTTTTGCCCGAATTTACTAAAAATTCTTTAAGAATTTTGTCTAAATGTTGAGAATATTTATTTTTTGAATAAAAATCGTGACATTCTCTGTCAGTCTTTGTGCGGATCTGATTAGCGATCGCCGACCAATTCCTACCCAATTCGCGAATTGATTGCTTCAATAACTCAATCTCACTCTCTGTCCAACAACTAAGACGACTCGTCGGAGACTCATTGTTTTGATTAATGTCTGTCCGATCGGACGGTGCGATCAGACCTATACGTCGGCTCACTCTCATCACACATCGCGGACACGCAGTGCGCACCTCATCGGCAATATTGAGCTCATTAGCAAAGGTTTGTCGACTTTCGGCACTTAATTCAAACCACTGTTGAGGGAAAGGCTTTAATCGTTTCACTTTCCGACGCGGAGTCTTACACGACGGCAGCGGACAATTGCGGCGCACGTTCTTGTGATGACAGACCAGACACACACGCATTCCCTGTTTGAACGCACCGTCGCTTATGTTATACACGTTTAGATTGGATTGAGTGACAGGCCTTGACTTCGAGGGATTGTCTATTTTTGTGTGACAGAGACAACACATGGTATCACAGGGTGTTATATTCTCATCATTGTTGGCATTGTTAACACTATTTATCACATTATCACACTTTATGGGACTGTCGTTCACTATTGAGTCCGGCTTCACATCGGGCGCCACTTCCGTCACACTAATTGCTGAATCACACACTTTAGACATGTCTGGAGAACTAGTCGTATTGGTTGTACTCGTAATCGTGTTCACCGCTGAAGTGACCGCAACTGTAGTGGCGGTTGTGGTCGTTACAGGTGTCGAGACTTTAGGTATCTCTTCGGGAACGGTCTGTCTGTTAACAACACCAGGTGTTGGTCTGGGCTGTGGTGGTGGCTGTGCCTGAGCTGCAATGGCCTGTTGTTGTTGCTGCTGCTGCTGTTGTTGTTGTTGTTGCTGTTGTTGAGCTTTAACTAAGGCTCGCGTCCTCTTCTTTACTTGTTTTCTCAACAATTGCTTATAATTCTCGCCCTTTTTGGACATATAATAGTATTGAACACATTCTCTAACGTTCTTTCGGTCTAAAAAGCTCGCAATGAATGCAAAATTTTTCGGATGAATCAAATATTTCTCCCTAAAGATCTCCTTCTCCTGATCTGTCCATATATTAAGGATTTGTCGGTCTTTATGTTCAGACATGGGATCTTCAATAATACCGTTCCGATTGATAAAACAATGCCTTTTATGTCTCGAATCCATTAGAATGGGTGGAATCACTGCATAACTTCTCATTTTCTTATCCTCTAACTCCTGTTCCTGGAGGCCATCCATAATCTCTTCGAGTTCGGCATCGCTTCTAATGCGTTGCCCAACGCGTGAAAACCTTTCTTTGTCTTCGCGTTGTTTCCTAAGTTCGGGAAATTGTTTCTCAAAATATTCGCGTAATTTCACGTCCTTTTGCTTTTTAGGCGGATTTGTTTCCTTCTTCTCTAATTTCTTGAGCCACGAGAGCATCAGCTTATCGTATGTATCCGTTAAGTAATGCTCTCTTAATTGTTTTTCTTGATATCTCTTCTTAAAAAATATAATTAATTTCTTCTTAAAACTAATAAATTTGCGTTTATTTTCATGATATACGGGACTATCGGAGGGCTGGTTATACAGGGGCTGCGAAACATGAGATAAAACATTAGATAAATAAACACAATAAACAATTATAATAAAGTGTTTGATTACCAGTTCAATAATGGGACCCAATTTATCAAATTGTGTGTGTGTTTTGAGTGTTTTGGCCTAAAAATAATAAACATTTCACACAAATTAATGTCATCTCAGATAACATGGGTTGCGTTGAAAGAGGAGAACTCACTTTATTGTCTGAATATATCACTTGTGCGACACTCAACTGTGATTCCAGACCCGAACTCTCCTCAAGCTCTTGGTTATCAGCGCTCGGCTGACTTGTGACCAATTCTAGCTCCTGCTGTAAATTCAAGCACACATTAAATGATATCTTAAGCAAATCATTACGAATGCAAGACATACCTGTTTTTTACGTAATTTCGTGAGTTGTGTTTCCGTTTGCATGATTTCTCTATCGATTTTGTTTATATTCTGCAATAACTCGTCTTTTGTTGTCTTGAATGGAGACAAGTCCTGCCGGTTATCATCATTGGGTAGTGTCGGCGATATGGCCTCCACTTGTGGCGTATACGCCGGTTCCTATCGTATCAAAAAAACATTAGTCAAACCCAAACCATTGCAAACAGTAGATCAGAATAGAGGTCACACAAGTGGTTCACACATCTAAACCAAATGTTTATTACCTTTTTTACTTCCACTACATCTCTGGTATCGATAAGTAATGGCTGATGGAGTGAAGACCTTTGGTCGTTACCGAATCCTAGTCTCGGCCTCTTATTGGCGTTCATATCAGTCATGTCTTGGATTATAGACATTGTATGCGATTGTGGTATATGTGCTGACGAGACAATCGCTTGTGTCTGATGGGGATAAGCCAAAGGCAGATGCATTCCCTGGTGAACCATATGTAAAGGCGATGGACCGGTGTGTTGGCTCACAGTATTGGATGTCATAGACATTGGAGACGATTGAAGGCCTGATCCCTTGGTTTGGCTTTCATAGGATGCGTAACGATAGGCTAAGTCATACCTAAACAAACAAACACAACATATTAAGTCAATAAAACTCAATCAATGGTGGCTCTCATGTCAAACCTCTCTCGGTTCATATAGGATGAGTTGAGGGCCGCGTTAGCGCCCAATACACTGTATTCGTTCGGCACGTGTGGCAGAAGTGATGGACGTCTTCGTACGAGAGGCGGCTGACTGTGACTACTGGTCGGCACGTGTGAGTGAGTGCCACCACTCGAGTGATGTAATTCATTGGTCTCATTACGGTTTCTATACCTATCTATGGGCGAAAACTCGTGTCTATCGACCTGTTTATTGGGAGATAAATAATTGGGCGTTAATTTCGAGTCATCTACACGTTAAATAGCGTCCAATAATTACCGAATAATTGGTCTCTCGATAGACTTGCGGCACAGCGGCTGCCGAGTGACCGCTATTGGCGCCGATGCCATATAATGAGCTCAAGTGATGAGAGATGGGCGCCGAATGGGTGGTCGAGTGATGGTATGAGTTGCGGACGGGCTCTTGAGTGGTGCCCGGGTATGGATAGACTCGGGTGCCCGGGATGTTGGTCGGGCTCAGGTGGTCGGTGTGCCTCTTATGCAGGTAACCACCACTCGACTCGTGTAGAGACCTATTCATCACAAGCAATACACACTTAATCAACACCAAAAACAGCAACAAAAGTGGACACAAAAAAAGAGACGGTAAGTCAAGGCCTGAAGATTATCATGTATTGGACGCAATCAAGCGATTGGATTGATTGATACATACATTTAACTATAATTTGTTGGCAATAATGATTGAATACAACGATTCGCTTATATATTAATATAACACACAATTAGTGAATGCAATGATAGCTATAGTCATGTATATAATAGTCGTGTATATAAGTGGACAACGATTAACATTCATGTGAAGAGTGAAGTGAATTGTGGTTTGTATTGATTGATCCGATAGTAGTGTTAAGCGATAGACAATCGCTTCAAACAAGCGATACGTCTCTCAGATATAGGTTTCATATTTAGGACTTCATTACGAAAAATGTCATCAAATTATCCGCACAACTGATCCGCGATATAACCACTCAATGGTTGGTGTGTTTAGGTGTGGATAATGTGGACATCAATTGGTGGATCAGTTGATCCAATACTACTTCAGATGAACGCACAATAGCTGTTGGTGTGAAGTTTAGTGCACTTAACACACATACGACTGCCTATATGTGTGTATTGAACAACACATCCGATGATATAGTATTTGATTTCATTTAAACATATTATGTGTTAATAATATCTAAATTGAATTAATATAACAAAACTCAATATAAGAGAGACATTGAAACACAACGTCACGTAAAATGGTGTCTAAATTCCAGTGCCATAGCCTTAGCCATAGCCATACATACAGTATAGCCAATACAGTACAACCAAACACACTGTACACACACTCTACCACTCCATACACTGTCAGGCTATACCACTCCAGACCTATCGCACAGTACAAAGCACTCAATGCACATCACAAACAGCACTAACAGCACAGCATAACAACTATTACTATAAACCCCTATATGTGTGTGTATTGAACATATAAACTCCCCTCAATTCCCTTCAATAAGCCTAATAAACCCTATTCCTATCATATGAACCAATATATGCAGATCAGCCACTAATCCCTAATTAATCACATCCACAATCATCACCACTACCTCCACAGTCCACTCACAACATGTCATCACCAATTAGTCCACAACAATACCAATCATATAATCGCCAAATTCACTCATTTATAAACACTTTTCTCAACTTTTTCTGTCTCTCTCTCCCCTCTCTATCCCATGTAATGAGATCTTCAGCAATGGTTGAGTCTATTATGCAATTGAAAACATTAATGCAATTTTTATTTTTATAGTTTTACAACTTTTTTTTGTTACGTTTTTTACGGAAGTTTTTGTTTTTTGAGTGATTATTACATAAAAATATTTTTTCCACAAAAACATATTAATATCGCGTAAAAGTCATAATTTTGTTTGAAATGCATAATTAAAATGTCAATTCATTTATTGATTTAATTTTGTTTTGTCATTACTATTGGTATACGTACTGTATATATGAATGCAATGGCGATATCATTATCTGATGAGAGTTTGGTTGTCATTAACGGCACAATCGGTAATCAGTAATGATTTGACACACAAAACAAGTGTGCATTCAATTTGTGTTTACTATACTATTGTATACTTGTATTAGACTTAATGGACACTCAATTATCACCACTTTTTATAATACCATTGAATAGTTGCACAAAATTTCGTACAAAACACACAATAGAGTGTAATTAAGGGGAGGTTTTGGGCGCACCTATTAGAAAATGGATGTATAGATTATTTGCACATTCATTGATATGATTGTAATTATACAATTATCAAGCACATTTTCTACATATTCATGCACTTCAATGCACTTTCATTGCACTCACATTCACGTACATTGAATTAATTTACTGTGTATTTAAACCCATAGTATCTGCAAAAGCGTTCAATTGTCACAACTCTTGCGTTTGCTTTTATGTCGAAAGCCATAAGAATTGGACTTTTGTTAACGATTTGAATGAATCGTCGTTTTACGGGACGACACAGAAGTGTTGGACAAATGATACCGATTTGTCCCTCTTTTCCACTCCCTTTCAAATTCAGATCAAATTCAATGAAACCAATGTTACCACAGATTTGAGACCAATTCTTTACATTAAAGTCCTGTCGTTTGATTTCTGGAATCGATTGGTGTCTGAAAGCTATGGTTTTGTTGAACTTCCAATTAGACCGGGAAAACACCGTCTGGTCATCAATACATGGAAACCATTTACAGACAATCGGTTGGAAAAAATGAGACAATTCTTCATCGGTTGCGCACCTCTTGTTCACAATATACACAAAGACTCGATTCACACATCTGTTAGTCTCTCACTATTTTTTAGATAAGTTTATATAGTTTTTGATTTCTTTCAAACAGAATAAATGTACGAATAATTATGGCTTAAAATCTGAGTCAAGCGGTTCTGTTGCCGTCGATATTGATGTCCTCATCCAGAATCAGTAATAATGAACAACTAATCCATATTTTATGATATTTTTAATGCTAATTGAATCACACATTTTCCAGATCTCCTAAGATTGTGAACAAAAATAAATATCAAATAAAGACCACTTCATTGAATTCAATGAAACAGAATATATTGTCTGTAGTTCTGGCCTTTCAGAGGGCGAAGAAGAGAATGGATACCATTAGGACTCAATTGAACGATACAAATGGATTCTGATGTCGATTATCTCTTTCT
>CAJPIZ010000128.1:14290-33281 GCA_905368565.1 Medioppia subpectinata
AGACAATCGGTTGGAAAAAATGAGACAATTCTTCATCGGTTGCGCACCTCTTGTTCACAATATACACAAAGACTCGATTCACACATCTGTTAGTCTCTCACTATTTTTTAGATAAGTTTATATAGTTTTTGATTTCTTTCAAACAGAATAAATGTACGAATAATTATGGCTTAAAATCTGAGTCAAGCGGTTCTGTTGCCGTCGATATTGATGTCCTCATCCAGAATCAGTAATAATGAACAACTAATCCATATTTTATGATATTTTTAATGCTAATTGAATCACACATTTTCCAGATCTCCTAAGATTGTGAACAAAAATAAATATCAAATAAAGACCACTTCATTGAATTCAATGAAACAGAATATATTGTCTGTAGTTCTGGCCTTTCAGAGGGCGAAGAAGAGAATGGATACCATTAGGACTCAATTGAACGATACAAATGGATTCTGATGTCGATTATCTCTTTCTACATAAATGTGTAAAAACCAAACATTCAGTATTAAAATAATTGCAAAACAAAACATATCAAAAGCACTCAAACGATAAACTGATTTAAAAATAATCACAATTATTGTAATTCGTATTAATCTAATTATACTAATAAATGATATTGGTTGTCAAAAACAAGAATATTCTGTACATTTCAGGGCAAACATGTATCGCCTCTAAAACACCGACGATCACTAGTCATTATGTCTATTGATAAGCCCATAGTATGTAATCATTAAAAAAGTATCTAAATCTACAATAAATATGAATCGGAACTGAGTTTGTGGCCAAAAGTGGCCAACTTTTGTCACACTTTCGTAATCACCGAAAAACGTCACGTTATTTATGTGTCGCGAAAAAAGGTTTAACGCAATGATTGTTGTACTGAATGTGTCGATCGATTCCATGGCAACCATTGACTCGCGATTTGTGTTTATATTTTATTAGCGATAATTGCATTGAATTGTATTGAAAGCAGAATTCATTCATTCAATCATTCATTCAATTGTATTGTCGTTACGAATATTCATATGTTTTTTGGGCACTAATTATGCATCGAATCAACGCTTGAATACATTAATGAATATATGACTCAATCCTCGCATTCATTGCATATATAATTGAATTGACTATTGATTGACGATATAATCAGTGATGAGTTCTGTTTCCGTCAAACAGTCCAATAAAAAGCAGACTTTTATGAGACAATCGCGACATCGGAAGGACGTGACCATCGATGGCAAGCATCGCATCACCGAAGAGGAGCTCATCGATAGGGCGGTCGTCACTCCCGAAGACGTGATCCGTTTGCCAGCGATTACTAAACGTTTGTATTTAATCCATACTATCCTCTCATACCGTGAATATCATCGCAAATAGATCTCTACTTTAGTGACCACTTCTTTGCCCGCATTGAGTCATTGAGTCCCACATTTGTGTTGTGTTTAACCCAATAGTTATGCCATTATTTGATAGGATTGTAGTATTGAAGGCATTATTGTAGTGAACGGCACATAAGAGTGTGATTTGCGGTCAAATTGTATGATAATTAACGTCTGGATTGATTGTCTCATTGATAGAGTACTTATGCAGTCCTGACGCCAATGTATACGACATAGAGTTCACTCGCTTTAAGATCCGAGACCTGGAGAGCGGACTCGTGCTCTTCGAGATCGTGAAACCCCCGCCTCCCGAACCCCTCGATGACGGCCGACCCAACGATGACGACCAGGAGATGGACGCCAATTGCGGCCGTTTTGTTCGCTATCAGTTCACCTCTCAGTTCTTGAAGCTGAAGACTGTGGGCGCCACGTAAGTGACCACTCAATTGATTCACACCAATCATGTGTTGAATATTGTGGTATTAATTTGTCGTACTTTTCTGCGATTGTGTGCAAAACCAGTGTTGAGTTCCGGATTGGAGACAAACCCATAAACAACTTCCGGATGATTGAGCGCCACTTCTACGGCGACCGACTCCTCAAGACATTTGATTTCAACTTTGGGTTTAATTGAATTCAATGAAACAGAATATATTGTCTGTAGTTCTGGCCTTTCAGAGGGCGAAGAAGAGAATGGATACCATTAGGACTCAATTGAACGATACAAATGGATTCTGATGTCGATTATCTCTTTCTCTACATAAATGTGTAAAAACTAAACATTCAGTATTAAAATAATTGCAAAACAAAACATATCAAAAGCACTCAAACGATAAACTGATTTTAAAATAATCACAATTATTGTAATTTGTATTAATCTAATTATACTAATAAATGATATTGGTTGTCTAAAAACAAGAATATTCCGTAAATTTCATGGCAAACATGTATCGCCTCTAAAACACCGACGATCGCTAGTCATTATGTCTATTAATAAGCCCATAGTATGTAATCATTAAAAAAGTATCTAAATCTACAATAAATATGAATCGGAACTGAGTTTGTGGCCAAAAGTGGTCAACTTTTGTCACACTTTCGTAATCACCGAAAAACGTCACGTTATTTATGTTATGCGAAAAAAGGTGAACGCAATGATTGTTGTACTGAATGTGTCGATCGATTCCATGGCAACCATTGACTCGCGATTTGTGTTTATATTTTATTAGCGATAATTGCATTGAATTGTATTGAAAGCAGAATTCATTCATTCAATCATTCATTCAATTGTATTGTCGTTACGAATATTCATATGTTTTTTTGGGCACTAATTATGCATCGAATCAACGCTTGAATACATTAATGAATATATGATTCAATCCTCGCATTCATTGCATATATCATTGAATTGACAATTGATTTACGATATAATCAGTGATGAGTTCTGTTTCCGTCAAACAGTCCAATAAAAAGCAGACTTTTATGAGACAATCGCGACACCGGAAGGACGTGACCATCGATGGCAAGCATCGCATCACCGAAGAGGAGCTCATCGATAGGGCGGTCGTCACTCCCGAAGATGTGATCCGTTTGCCAGCGATTACTAAACGTTTGTATTTAATCCATACTATCCTCTCATACCGTCGATATCATCGCAAATAGATCTTTACTTTAGTGACCACTTCTTTGTCCGCATTGAGTCATTGAGTCCCACATTTGTGTTGTGTTTAACCCAATAATTATGCCATTATTTGATAGGATTGTAGTATTGAAGGCATTATTGTAGTGAACGGCACATAAGAGTGTGATTTGCGGTCAAATTGTATGATAATTAACGTCTGTATTGATTGTCTCATTGATAGAGTACTTATGCAGTCCCGACGCCAATGTATACGACATAGAGTTTACTCGCTTTAAGATCCGAGACCTGGAGAGCGGACTCGTGCTCTTCGAGATCGTGAAACCCCCGCCTCCCGAACCCCTCGATGACGGCCGACCCGCCGATGACGACCAGGAGATGGACGCCAATTGCGGCCGTTTTGTTCGCTATCAGTTCACCTCTCAGTTCTTGAAGCTGAAGACTGTGGGCGCCACGTAAGTGACCACTCAATTGCTTCACACCAATCATGTGTTGAATATTGTGGTATTAATTTATTGTTCATTTTTGCGATTGTGTGCAAAACCAGTGTTGAGTTCCGGATTGGAGACAAACCCATAAACAACTTCCGGATGATTGAGCGCCACTTCTACGGCGACCGACTCCTCAAGACATTTGATTTCAACTTTGGGTTTTGTATTCCCAACAGTCATAACAGTTGTGAACATATTTATGAATTTCCGTCTTTGAGTCAAGAATTATGTAAGAATTGCATCTATTTTATGATATTTAACGTCAAATGATTTGAATGTGTTTTGAACTTTGTTTAGGCGATGAAATGATTGCTAATCCGTTTGAGACCCGCTCTGACAGCTATTATTTTGTGGACAATAGACTAATAATGCATAATAAAGCCGATTATGCATACAATGGAGGTCTGAGTTCTGTCGGCCAATAGATAAGAACAAATTAAATCATACGTCCTATAAATCAATCAATTTTTGACCAAAACTTTAAATACAAATATAATGCCGAGACTTTAAATGATGGGTTCAATGTTTGCTTGCAATACACAATCATATGTGCTATTATTATACATTCAATAGTGTGTAGTTTATACTGTTTGTTACATAAATATGAATACCGGTAATATTGATTACTTGATTCTAATTATAACACAAACCATAAACGTGTTATCGCTATTATGGGTCATCCCATACACCAAGTTATCCCATCGTTTGCCCCTTCAAACCCTCTGTGATGTGCAGTAAACACCGATTCCAATCCAAACACTGCCCGCAAACATGCATTCTATCAGAGCTTACTGTATGTGTATTGCGAGTCCTGCGGAGTATTGCAGGCAAACACCATTTGAAGCCATGATGTGATGTCTCGGTATACATATACTGTACTAACTATTCTATAAAAAGAAAATGATTTTATTTTCAATTGTGATTTTAGGTGAAAAATCTATTCTATCTGTTGAGCTAATAGTATATTATTGTTGACATACATTATATGTATGTTTTATTCTATAGTCAAACGCAAACACTTGTTATGAGATTTTAAAACATAAAAACTACAAATAACAGGAAAACACTTAAATATACAAAACTCTGTTTTATTAGACTTTTTTAGTTTTTTGGTTGTTTTGAACTCATATTTTGATTATAGCGTATATTTGTTTTGTGTTTATTATCGAGGGTTTAGGAGTGATATTGTAGTACTAGCTATAGTAACACAACAAATACTATCATAAACTAACCATAAGTAATAACTTATACTATAGTTTTTACTATTTAACTAATATTATATGTTATATTATATAAGAGTGCAGTAAAAGTTTTTTATTTCTGTCATTATTTGGCAATTATTATAACAAAACATACATAACAACAACATTTCCATTAAAATTCATGATTTCGACGAAAAAATCAATAGACATAACAGAATGACTAGAAATAACAAATTTTATGCCACTTTTCTATTCCACTTATTATCCGTCTATTACTATAACTAACGATAAATAGGTTGAGAAAAGCCCTCGATTTGAATGGATTTAAACGATAACATATACCGTATGTTCAGTACTGTATTTGGTATACAGAATATTCTGTGAAAACTTAATTACATTGTTCTCAAAACCAATACAGTTATTGATTTTACGCCAGCTTTGAGTCATTGCCTGTGACTCACTGTTAGTTATTTATATTTAATTAATTAATTAGTTATTTATTCATAAAACTGATAACGAATTAAGACAAACAAAAAACATTACATTATTATCACAATTCAATGAGAGACTGAAATTTACTGCAATAACTCTCTCGTATTTATTATTATTATTGTGTTATTTATTATATTAATATATGTTATATAATAATGATTATTAAAATTCATTGATTTATTGATTATATTTATTATTATAATCACAAATGAAAAACTTACTAATGAAATAAAATAAAAAACAATATTTACTATAATATCAAAAACGATTGTCCAAATGTATTGACACAACAACAACAACAATGTTTTATTTTAAATTAAATTATTTATAAATTATTATATGCTTTAACTATAAGTTATCTGTATATATAGATAATAATTAAATATTGATAATAATTAAAATATATATTACTTAACAATTATATCACATCTAAAAAGTAAAGATCAGTTAATTGACTGAAATCTGATTGATTGGAATGCATTACAAATTAATCTCAATTAATAGACTATAAAATACTTATCGATTAAAAACCTAAAGTTAACAATTAGTATGGGATCTGATTTTGATAGTATTGAATCATATCGTAAGTACGCGTACGGAAGTTGAGGAATGAGTCCCGAATAATCTTCAACATATAGACCGCCGCCTCCTTTTCGCTGGCGTTAGGCGCGAATCGGGCCCTCAATTGCTTCACTGTTTGGCCTCTAAAACAGGGCAAACCCGTGTCCAACATGAGCGACACCAACGATACGATGGGTTCCCGGTATGGCCTGACAGCGAGATATGCCTGAACGCACAACTCCTGGAACCACTTGAACGTCGGCGCCTCCATTTTGCCGCCCATTACTAACACCATTTCGTCCGTTAGTTTAATGTCCGGCTCGAAGCCCCAGTTCCCGCCCGGACTACTCTCAAACATAAAACCAAAATCTACAGCAAAAAAAGTTGATTGAAAATAATGGTCAGACCAGATGGACAGCGGTTTAGAATACAGTGACAATAGTATACCGATATGAATGATGTGTCCGTCCCTATCGATCATTATGTTTCCATTGTGTCTGTCTTTGATTTGAAGCAGAAATCCGATGACACTATAGGCGGCCATACTTTTGACAAAATTTCTGCGCGACTCCTGAAACCGATTGGAAGACTCGTCGCCATATGTCTTAAGGAAGTAATCGTAGAGAGAAATATCGGTTTCTCGACCCAATTGATCCCGGGATTTGGCGTTCGGCACGCATTCTATTACTCCACACTATTTGTGATATAATTGACAACTCATTCAATATTATGATTATTAGACACTAATTTAGTAAATGTCTTACACCGGGAGATGTGGCGATCACTTTGTATGGGAATAGAAAGACATCGATTCCCACTTTGAGGAATATGTTTTTGAATAAACCGATGATCTGAAGCGCCAACATATCCTACAAAAGCAAATCACATACAGTTAACAATTGACAAACAACTCACCGTTCAATGGTTTTACTCACTTGTCGGACATCATCGCCCACTTTAAAGATGGCCGCCTGCCATAGCTCTACGCCTAAAGACATTTTGTGATTATTGGTATTATTAGTGTCGGAAGACATGGCCAGTCGTTCGAGTTGATCGCTTCCACACAGCGATACCTTAAAACGTGCCAAAAACGGCGCTTTTGCTGCGCTTTGCAGTGGAATTCCCTTTTCGGGGTCGATATCTAAGACCAATGCCTCGGCATTTGATGGCAAATAGCAGCCCAACTGAACCTTTATTTTGCGAAGAGCTTTCAAAAGCGCTTCCTTTCGCTCTTTCCCTTTGGGATAATTGCGAATCTCTCCAGAAATGGCAGTTATTTTGCCGAAAAAGTCAAACTCTCTTTCGTAGAATTCTTTGGCCGGTCCCGAGAGTGAGTCCACTATTGTATTAGTGATGTGTTCGAGGGGTTCATATAAATCCTCTACAAATGCCAATCGTATATTAATAAAATGATTGCCACAAACCATATGTTGTAAGAAATGTATGCAAACTTACGGTCGGGTTCCTGTTGATCCTCATCCTTATACATATTGGTTTGCATATTCCATATCAACTGATGGGACAGTAGTTGCGATGTCGTGGCCGCCCATCGTATGAATTGCGATATATATCCCATCTATTAGTTAATCATAAATAATGAATACAATAATAATAAAACCGACAATCATTTCATATATGAAACTTACGCTATCGTAACGAACCGCTTGAACCAGTTGTGGAATGCAAAACATTATCACATTCTGTCAAACCATATATTAATTAAATAATTAACAAATCGAGTAATTTAGTTGACAGTTGTCTATAAAAGAGCACAAACCGGATCATAATTGATGAGATTTCGTATCGCATACTGAGCTGTGATCGGATGCGGAGGGTATTGACGAGAGAAGTAGGACAGCGCTTGTATTGGCGAGACTGGAGTCCAGGTGAGCATATGAGTCAACTGTTGTGTTCATTTAAATTAAATTAAATTAATACAAAATGGTTATTAGTATGATCACAACCTCTGGCGAGTCGTGTAAAATGCTTTCAGATGTGACCAAATACTGAAGCGCTTCCGGAATATGACAAACAACTATTGGATTCAAGCGAACCAAACGCGAGATCTCGTCTTTAATCTCATCGGAATTCTTAAATCTATAAAAGAAATGATGCGTTAAATACCAAATGTATTAGCGATTGTATAGATGGTTGACCTGCAGGGGAGGAATACGGCCAGCGTCGGTGATATTTCCCACGCGAGTCGGGCTGTCTCTTTCCACGTGCGTTCAGTGATGGGTTGATTACGCCATTTAGAAATGGTCTCTTCGCCCTGAATGGTGGCTTCGGGTGCGGCGGTCGGGTTGTGCCACGTCATCAACAGCTCTATCTCCAGAGCTAATAAACTGAGAATTAAGTTCCTTTTCCTCACGTAATCCTTAACGAAATAGTCAACAAATATTGAATTCTCTCTGTTTTTGGTCGATATCGAGCCTTTGAAACCCGACGAGCGCTTAGATATGGTCGACATATTGCTATTCAACGGAACGGTGTTTATCCAAGCGGTCGGTGTATTGATACGGCTTTGATTGAACTCAGAACTGGCCCTCAGGTCAGGACTAACACCGGCTAACATCTGTGTCTGCGGCGGTTCGGGCCAAAGACCGTCGTTCAAAAACGACGATTTCAAGTATTTCTTATCCGAATGAAGACTTTGCCAAAAACGGATCAAAGAAGTGATATCTTCTTTAAGTTCGGCGCTCTTTTGCGAAGGAGAGAGTTGTGGTCCACTAAACAAGTGTTGAAATGTTTTAATGCAATAAATGTCAAACACTTTAAGACTTACCAAAAGTAGTCAATGGCTGCCGAATAAACTCGTTCTCTCAAAACTGATTTACTTATAGATTTGGGCAGAATATCAAACTGTACTAAAGAGAGGCCACAATTCAATAGTCTAAACCGGGAACCAATGGTAGCGATATGTCTGGAGCTGTGATGAGTGCGACCGACGGATATGTGAAGCGATCGGTGCAATAGATTGGCAAATATTTCGATCTGATCTAAAGAACTGTATTTCGCGATCTCTATTCTCTCCGTCAAAAACTATAAACACAATGAAAACTCACTTTAAAACAGAGCCCATAATAAGACATATCAAAACTCACTTTAACCCAAAGGCCGTGACCTCCGATGTAAGGAGGGTTTGGTTTGAGAACAACGTTAGAACTCGATGTCAACGGATCAGTTTGCGGCGGATCTGTTGCGAAAAGACCTAATTTCCTATCAATGGTCGCATTCCACGCGGAGGCCATCTCTTCGATAAACTATTATAGCGTTTAATATTAGCTAAAAGTGTGAAAATGATAACCATTTCTGGCAAACCTTAGACTCTAAGTCAGAGCGCGCGGCCAATAACCACTTCCAACACGATATGACGCTCGCAATGGTGTCCTCCGAGAAGAAGAATACGGGCGCCCAACACAAGGCGTGCACTAACTTTCGGTCGCAAACCGGTGTAGCGATGAGTAAAGCAGTGATTTTATACACGCATTCCTGATGTGCTTTAATAGCCATCTCAATGGACGTCTCTTTCAAGTCATTGATTAGCTTTTCAGCCAATTTGTGTTCGTTTTGTTTATTTGATTTATAACTGGAGAGCATTCCCGACACTTCGCCCGCGAAATGTGTCCGAAGACTCATCGATGCGATGAATTCCGAGGAATTGTTTTTTATAAAATTTGGCAAATTATCTAAAGTAGTGACAGAGAGTGGACTCCAATTGGTATTATTGCCCGCAAACGAAGCCATCGACTCGACCACCAAAGAGAGGCCCGAATGCCGTTGAATACCACTCATCGCGTGTTCCATATTTGCCAGATATTCTTGAAGGTGAGACCGGGTTATATTGGGCGCCCATTTAGACGCCTCCTGTATTATGCCCTGACATCGGGCGCCAAAGTCTCGCACAATACTCTGATTTCAAAATGATAATTCTCATTTAAACAAGGTTCGAGAGTAAAGCCATATTATAGGCCATATTAGGGTAGAGCAAATTAGAAATGTTATACACAGACATTGTAAAATATCTAGAGCAGAGTTTATTCGGGAATAAAAACAACCAAATTCGGTCGGGAACCGGCAATAAAACAGTCAAATTCGGGAATAATCGGGAATTAACGTATATTCAGTTTAAACACTATAGATTTAAATCATTTTAAAATGAATCATAGTAGGTAGAATATCATAGAAATTAATATTTTATTCTTTAAGTCTGTCTTCTATGTTATAAAAATATTCTTAAATTAAGAGAAAAAAGTTCAACATCGACAAACTCACTTGTTAGTGCATATTTCAAAATTTTGTGGATTTTCATAAAAAAATTTTTAGTTTTTCTTGAAAAGAGTGTCTTTTTGCCTATTTTGCATAAAATTTTGGGATTTTATTCTAAAATATGTCGAAATCGGGAATATTCGTGAAAATAAAAATAGTAAATTTTTATTCCATTATAACCTCCAAAACTAACTGGATGTTATTCCCAAACATTATATTATCTAATTTTATTCGGGAATTCCCGAAGAATCTCTGCTTTAGAAGTGACTTTAGTTCAAGATATATAAAGTAAACAAATCTGTGTAAAAATGGCACCTTTTATGGTGAGAAAGTTAAGACTACTCTAATCCTAACTTTGGTGTATTCCTTGAGATAAGTATTTCCCAGAGAATTGATTTTAATTCTCACTTTACTGACGGCATGCAAGTTAATGAGTGGGGGGGGGGGGGGGAGCAGCGCGATTCTATAAGCCTCAAATTGAGTGCTGAATTGAGGTTTAATAAATAGTTATTCAAAATGAATACCTCTCGGGCTTCCATAGTATCAGTTAATTGGATGCAGTAATCAGTGTCGGGAACCAGAAGTTCTGGATTGGCTTCGTTTGGATTCAACTCGAGAGCACTGGCGAGCACTTGAAGAATGTTTAACATTGTTGTCAACACTTTACCACTCCATAAAAGGTGTGGGAATTTGTCCACTAAAGCGCTCAAATATCTGTCGGCTACTCTTCGGATCTGTTTCTGTCTGTGATTAAACTTCACCAGAAGTAGAATCGCGTATTCTTCGAGTTCGTTATCACGCAATTTGTTTTTCGGCTTTTTCGACATAATATCCAAGAATACGTTGACCACTACTTTGTCGGCGATACACATAATGCACTGCCAAATGCCGTCTTTGTCCTTCTGAATGGTCGTGTCCTCCAAGTATTGCATCATTACGTCAAATGGATTCATACCAGGGATCAGATTATGGGCGCGGAATGTCTCCAAACGGCACACCGACAAGAGGTACGTGATCTGCGCGAACGTCAGCTTATTTATGATGGAAGTCGCTTCCGATGAGTGGTTCAAATCGGAGATCAACTGATTCCTGATCTCTTGGAGTTCCACTCCAGACACCGCTTCGTTCCTTATGGCGGAATTGAAGTGCAATTCTGAGCGCAAGTGTTCCCGCGATTTAAGCAATGGTGACTTCGAGGCGATCTCTCGAACCCCGCAATACCACTCGCGCGGCCACAAACACGTGCCCGAAGTGAAGCCCAGCACAACACAGTAGAGCCAGAAGTCGCGGAACAGTTTGTGAAGTCTTGGTTTCGGGTTTTCGATATACGGTAATCGACGCATCAGTGAAGCGATCACTGGTATCAAAACACCCAGATTTCCCGCACTACTCGATGCCTTAGCGCCCGCGGGATTCTTCTCGTTAGCTCTCTTACCCTCGAGTCCTAACTGAACAAACAGTTCTAACAGTCGGACCAATAGGTCGAGCTGTTCCGTCTGGTTATCGATTCTGTTGGCAATATTAGTGAACGCATTGATCACTGCGAGAGAGACGTGTCGATAGCGGTTCCGTTCGTCAGTATTGCCCACATTATAGGCAGCGCTCGACTGAATGGTAATCACTGTAAACATTTTCATCACTTCTTCGTAGACGTGTTGATTACAGTCGCTGACGATAACCATTTCGCTCAACTGTTCCACAATCAAAGAGTCTAAATGAGAGGCCGGACGACAAAAGCGTTGCTGAAAGAACTGAAGAATCGATTCCATCGCACGGGGAATATCGCAGAGAGTGAACGCCACCCGACCTAACGCTATGATTGTGTTCATCGACACCAGATTCGACTCCGAGTCACTCTTTTCCGATTGGTATAAACGGTTGGACACCGAAGCGATCGCCGCCTGAATACAGTGCGGATCCACTTGAAGGCCAGCCCTGAGAGCGACACAAAGATTATCGATCGCACTGTTTCTCAATTTGGTGTACACTTGAGAGATGTGAGTGTTTCCCGAAGAGGAGAAGTTTGTGCCCGATTTAAGGGTCAAATTAGGCTCCGACGACACCGTTATACTGAACTGACCGCTCGAGCCCTGAATGTCAATCTGTTGTTTACTTAAGCGCACTAATATAGGCGACGGCAGTATCAGAAAGTCCCGCAACGACGCGATACAAGTGGCCGATATTGTGGGGAATTTTTCTGCCAATTTGCCCAAACCGTCCAAACAGACCATAAGCAACGGCATGTGTGCGATCACCAGTCGGTGGCCGTGCGATGTGTTAATCTTTTCGTTGAGTCGAGTGCAGAGGGCGTCGGCCGCGATCTCATCGCTCGACGACCAGACCAACAGCTCAATGCACGCGGCGTTCGTTTGCACATTGAGTTTAAGACTATTATATATGCAATTCTGGAAATCAGACGACGGCTTATTCATGATTTCCGTTTGGCCCGAAAGGAATAGACATTTAATAAACTCCTGCACTTCACATGTGAATGTTTTGGGCAAATCTGTCGTCATTTATAAATGTGTTAAAACATTAAATGAAACAAAATTAACAAAATTAATTACAAACCAATTCTATGTGAAAGCAGTTCTCTTAATAGAGTGACGGAAACCAAATTTATTATTTCACTAAAGGATTTGTACGGAAAGACTTGTGTTTGGTTTGTCTGTATATAATCAGCAAATAATTGTTATTAGAAATAAATCAAAATTTTTAAATTTATAAAACAAACCGAATATACGCTAAAAGCGATTTCATCCAAAGTTTTCAAAATCTCTTTATTTAATAATTTTTTAGCCAATGAGAGTAATTTCATTAAGTGTTGGAAAGAGATCTCTAGTTTGTGGTCAATTTGTTTGGAAGTGTCGGATGTGTTGGGCTTCAGATGAGTTGACTGACCGGCAAAACAAGTGCCGTATTTAAAGAACAAATAACGCGTTTCATTAGCCGTATCAGTAAATTGGCTATAAGTCGAGATCTGGCTCTGGAAGGAGCCTTTGTTCACAGCACTCATACCGCCAACAGATAGGGCGTCGGCGGCCGTGTCGTGTCCGCTAAGACCCGAACTCCACGTCGGGTTTGCCGACAGACTCGAGAAAGAACGGGGAAATAATTTCTGCAGATTAGGAATCGTATTCTTCTTCGATAGACCTCTGGAAACATTGATTGAGCTGTCGGTGAGGTCTTTACTAGAATCGTGTTGAGACTCATCGGTCTTCGGGGGCAGAGATGGCGGTGGGAATAGACGCAGGAATAGCGGTGTATTGTGGCCGTCATTTGGCGTTCGGCCCAACGCTCGACACAAACCAATATAAATGGGAACAATTGAGTGACAAAATGTGACTAAAAATCAAAGAGAGAAAGAGAATTAAATTGATAGTGATTACATGTTTCAGTGATTATTATGACTGACTTTTGTGCGAATTGTCTTCATTTACAACTTGTTTGGCGTCGAGTATTAGTGAAGTGAGAGATTCAAAACAAACGATTTGTTCGCTTAATATGTGGTCAGAATATTCGGGACAGAAGTACGCGATGTCTGACAGACCGGTGTTCAGACAGAAACTGAATCTCTCGGCAATCGGTATACCTATTGATGGGATAATTATTATCATTATTACACAAATGAGCCATAAATTCAATGACTTGAACAACACTTACGGTCCGATTCGTGGAGTTTTATATTATCGGAAAAGAGGGCGTCTTTTAGATTGTTTAATAATTTCAATAAATACGTGATTATAAGCTGTTTGTGCTGTCCGTCCGTCAGATAAACACAAATTTACATTAATTACCAGACATTGAATGCAATTAAATAAATAATACCTGAAATTGTGATTCAATTAAATATATGATAAGAGCGATGACAGAGTCCTGTCCTCTTTGGTCGATCACTAACTGGCCATCAGTTGTCTCCGCCGACGGACACAACGAGAACAAGACATTCAACTGTTAATCGGGACATAAAGACAATTAAATGCCGATTAATAGCCAATTATGAGTACCTTTTGAGCGGAAAGTGCATTGATTTTGGCCAAAGATCGGGACAAATGTTGGACCGAATGGTAGAAAAAGTTGTTTTCATTATTTAACGGCATTTAAACGACACGTTTTGCACATAAACCGCACATATATTCATATAAATAGATTGCAAAACAATTAATGACAAAATTAGCGATAATTTTAAGCCTAAACTTCAATCAAATGAAAAGTGCATTCAATTCAATGCAAACGTGAAGTGAAGGCAAAAAAGTGTACAGAAATTAAAAAAGTCACTCAAATATTGTGTTTTGGTTTTGCAATGAAAACAAACCTCTCGTTAAACCACTTCTCAATGCCATACACTGTGTGTACACTCTATGCATAGCATTGCATAGCTATTGAGCATTAATATGCCGTATAGACAGTGTGTAGGTATACGAGAGCATCAGTGGTTCAGTGGTAGAATGCTCGCCTGCCACGCGGGCGGCCCGGGTTCGATTCCCGGCTGATGCATATTTTTGCGCACACATATTACATTTATGCTTTTTTGTTTTTATCCTCGTTTGTCATTCAATACTATTGATATTAAAATTAACTTTTATACCCAAATATTTGGTTTATTTTACTTTATTTTATTGCAACATTTCCTGGTCATCCAATTCATCCTTACGTTTAGTTTAAAACCAACTTTGTTTTTACTGTAACGAGTACAACCCGTCAACCACGTTGCCTACTCTTGTTTTCTATCCCCGTCTATAGTTTTCACCTCCCACCCCCTAGTTGTGTAACGGTTGTGATTTTGTGTGTAACGTTGTTTACTTTTAAAATACAATCGCCTTAAGTATATTATTTATTGATATAATGGAAAGTGTTTTAAGACTTCCTTGTTCAAATCTTTTCAGCAAACATTTGGATTTACTTTAATGCTCTCATACTTTAATCCTATTGACAAATACGTTAACTTTTGGAATATACAGTAATTAACTATTGAGCATTAATATGCCGTATAGACAGTGTGTAGGTATACGAGAGCATCAGTGGTTCAGTGGTAGAATGCTCGCCTGCCACGCGGGCGGCCCGGGTTCGATTCCCGGCTGATGCATATTTTTGCCTATGCATATTACATTTATGCTTTTTTTTGTTTTTATCCTCGTTTATCATTCAATACTATTGATATTAAAAATAACTATTATACCCAAATATTTGGTTTATTTTACTTTATTTTATGGCAACATTTCCTGGTCATCCAATTCATCCTTACGTTTAGTTTAAAACCAACTTTGTTTTTACTGTATATATTACCTTTCACAAAATTCTGAAGGAACAAGTTTAGAAAAGTCGTTTGTAAACCTAAATGAAATTACGAGAGTATGAAATTAGGATAACTGTTTATGCAATTGAAAACCTTATATGTCATTAATATTATTTATGGCATAAAATAACTTTCAATTTCTATCGCATTGAATGCGAAGACGTTTAAAAAAATCATTACAAAAACTTTTTCGAATAGCTTTTAAATGAAAAAGGGTTTTATTAAAAAGACTTTATACTTTAATAGTTATTTTACACATAATTAATGATAAAATTATAAATATTATTTTTGAAACGGTCTTAAATTACTTATATTACACGTGACAAATTGTGTTGAGTCCCAACTGAGGGGTGGGGACCGTCGCGGGCGAACCCTTTTCCATGACGATCAGGACGTACTCATAACTATGATTATTGTATTTCCGTTTTATTTCCCGCTTTGGGAGCGGTTTTACAACACGTCCATCAATTTGGGAACAGACGCCGCGTTAGCCGAGTTCCCAAACCTCCCGCCCGGAGGTCTTCCCGGTTGTGGCGCTCTATGCAAGCGTCGAAAGCGGTCCGCATTTGAGCGCCGTTTCGGTCGCCAATTGTTTGAATACGACGAGCAAATGATTTATTTTCTCATTGAATTGATCGCCGCCTTCCCGGTGCCCATCATTCCCAACCCTTACGCCGACGCCAATAAGAAACCCATCCGTCAGAGAGAAGACACGGGCTTTGATCCATTGCCAGGTTTTGATGGTCTCAAAGAGTTGGCCGGTTTGATATGCGACACGTGTTTGATTTATAAGTTATTAATACTAAACGATAACATTTTATAGGTTTATTGGGAATGGGAGGTAAGAGTGAACCGCGAGATAAATATTATGAAACTAATGGCACCGATGAAATCCCCGCTGCAGAGCATAACAATCACTTTAATAAATTTAATTCATATGGAAATAGTGATGAAATGACACCAGAAGACGACTCACCGACACCTACGGACCCGATCGGAGAGTCATCTCAAACAATATTAACAAAAACAAAAACATTCACCGCTTTATCTCAACAAATGGGAAGAAGTTTTAAAGAAGACCAACATTTGCCTAACAAAACAAATGCTAGAAATCTTTGTTTTAATCATAAATTCAATGTTCAGTCGTCTCGTAGTCTTAAAGAAAATTGTTTTTTAAATGAGAAAAATAGTTACAAATTAAGTGCTTATGAATCGGTGACTATTGACAAAAAACAAATGGTGTCTAAACTGAACATAAATTCAATGTTCAGTCGTCTCGTAGTCTTAAAGAAAATTGTTTTTTAAATGAGAAAAATAGTTACAAATTAAGTGCTTATGAATCGGTGACTATTGACAAAAAACAAATGGTGTCTAAACTGACACTGAATTGGTCTTCAGTAATATCTGCTATGAGTTGCCATTTCACAGAATGGTATCTCAAGAACAAAGTTAATTATTTTGTAAGAAATGTATTTTTTGGTTCACTGAAGACTATTTGCAAAAATAGTCGTTTGGCTGCGGTTTTCACTGTATTCACCAAATTTTGCAATTGTTTGACATTAAAGAAAATTATTTCAAACTAATTTAAGAGACATTAACAGGAAGTTCCTAATAGTTGTAAGAGAAAGTTTTCCGTACAAAATATATTGCGAAATACATTAATAAAAAATGAAAGGAATCAAGTATTGGAAAATATAATCATTGTTTATATTCATACAAATTAGTTTATTATATTTACAAATTACAGTTAATATTTATTTATAAATTAGTCAATTATACCATACATTGAGAACCAATATTTACTGGTTACATTCTCAATGTTGTACTGTACTATATTTTTAATGAATAAAACTATTGTTAACTTCAAATATTTGAGTTCAGATATTTGACTTTAAACCATTAACTGTATTGTACTAGTATACACTGGTGTGCATACAATGTATGCGGTATATTCTGGCCACTAAAGGTTTTGTTTCACCCAATTGTGTATTTTGTGATCTGAAAGCTTAACATAATTGCTACACATCTGAACATCACATTCAGAATTACACCTTTAATGATAAAAATCAGTTTCAATACTTTTATTAACAAATATTTAGATTTGAATTCATTTTAAATCAAAAATAAGTACAAGAATTTGGTTTTGTTTTGTAGACAAAAGCAAATATACATTTGATTTTCATATGAATTCAAGTTTTGCTTCGTTTGTCTGTAATCGCGGAACCAGTTTTTGATGAACCAGTATCTGAAGCACCCGTTTTCGAAGAAGTCATTTGAGATCCAGTTTTGGATGCGATGGCAGAACCACCAGCTTTTGATCCGGCCGTTGAAGTCGTCATTTTAGAGTTGATTGCGGATCCGGCCGTAGATTTGCCCGCAGATGAGCCCACAGAAGATTTGCCAACAGATGAACCCGTCTTTGAACCCGTCGACGACGCGCCCACTTTTGAAGTACCCGCCGAAGAACCGGCCGAAGAGCCCACAGCCGAACCCACTCTTGAACCCGTCGCCGAAGAGCCCACCGCTGAAGAACCCATTGCTGACGAACCGGTAGCCGATGAGCCGACAGCTGAAGATCCCATTCCACTAATGGACGAACCCGTTCCTGAAGTGCCCGACATTGCAGATCCACCCTTTGATCCCGAGCCCGATATAGTGGAGCCGACACTCGAACCTCCGGCAGTCGAACCGGCTTTGGAACCGGTGGCCGACGATCCCGTGGCCGACGTTCCCGAAGGTTTGCCGAAAGCTTTTGAGCCCATCTTTTCATCGATTTTGGAACCTTTCGCTTGACTCGCCTTCGATTGAATGGCTGAACCCGTCTGTGAGGGCGAGGGTTCCTCTCCAGCCTCTGCCGCGGCCTCCGGTGCCGCCCCTTCTTGTTGTTCTGTTCCTCCCTCTTCTTCCTCTGCCTTTTTGCCACAACAGCCGCCCATTCTTATCTCTTCACAAATAGTAATTTATATGACAATCGACTCAAAACGGATAACCGATTTGAGAATCAATGTTAAAATAAACACTTTTATGATTTGTATTCAAAAGTGAATAAAAGATCAGTCGTGTGAAGAGTGGTTGCAGTCAAAGAGTTCTCTCATTTTCATCACTGCCTCTCACTTATGACTGACTTATTGTAAAAGTTTTTGTTTTTTTGTTTGTATGAAATTCTTCTCATTTTTCACTTAAATTTCCAATTATTTTGTAAATAAAAAGTTTTCAAATGATTAAACATTTCGTAAATAAACCTTTTTTTGACCCAAAGTTTCTTTTATAAATTGTTTTGATTGAAATGGAAATTCATTTTAGGTTCAAATATTATATTTTCATTACATAATGAGACTTAAAATAGTAATCGTAAACAATATATCATTAAAAATTAATAATTTATTATAAAATATGTTATTAAAGATAAATAAAATTAAAACTAATAATTGATTAAAATTAAATAAATCTCTAATTGGTTTTGATTTCAATGCATCAGTTATTAAAAATCTATGATTACTATATGGTTGTGGATTATTACTTAAATCTCATGTTTTCAACAATCCTTTTATTCACTTTTGAATACAAATCATAAAAGTGTTTATTTTAACATTGATTCTCAAATCGGTTATCCGTTTTGAGTCGATTGTCATATAAATTACTAGAAGTGAAGACATAAGACATGGGCGGCT
>CAJPIZ010000129.1:0-33222 GCA_905368565.1 Medioppia subpectinata
ATTTTGTAGAGAAAAATTCGTTTTGGTTCTGATTTGGATCTTCAGTCGAATATTTTATTGTATACACTTCGTTTTTGTTTAAATTTATACTATCCAATGAAATTATGTAAATCTTTTGGTAAAGATATTTCCTAAGGATATCCAGCTTAGTCTGTTCTGATATCGTATATTTGTTCCTTAGAAATATAAGACCTGATGACTGATTATCTACAAAAGGATTGCTGGATATATATTCTTGCTCAGCTTCTATTCTTTGTCGGTCGAATTTTTCTATTAGCTGTTTTACTTCAAGCACTCCAATGTATGATGATATCTTTTCACTAATATGGTCGAATGGCTGACCTTCATTAAGTTCTTTATGAATTATCTTCATTTCGGAGTAATTCCTTGGAAGTATAAAATCTGTTAGGGGTCTGACTGGGATAAGACCGTTCGGATCATTATCTTTATTCATTTTGTATAAAAAGACTTTTTTAATGAAAAGTGGTTTGTTGAAAACTATCTTTGCTAAATTATTGGGCTCATATGTATTGATGCCAATGTGTGAACAATTGGTTAGAAGCAGATTAATAGCGACTGAGTACAAATTCATGGATTTAGAACTATAAAAAATGATCAAACTCTTGATCAAAAAACAAACTTTTAAAATTAATTGGTAAAATATGCTACATATATGATCGGTACAAAGAATTACAAGAAACACATGACTTATGTAAGCATTTTGATTTGTTGTTTGTAGATCAAAATACTCTAAACTGATATCAAAGCTAATAAAACTAAGGCACGCATTATCGAGAGGAGTAGTTTTTACATAACTACACTTTTCTAACTTTAAAAAACTCCTTTGTATACATACAATATTATATATGTTAATGAATCATCACTAGTAAACATAAATCACCAAACAACTGAAATTAAAATATAAAGCAGGGAATCTTGTCTAAATTTATCAAACAAATACCATTCAAATGAAAGCCATCTTAAGGTTATGAATTTTTGTTTATCTATAAAAAAGCTGTTTTGAGTAGAAAAGGCTCGCCCTCTCCAAAAAAACCTATCATCATATATCAGGCTTAAATCTTTATTTATTTACATGTTTGTTTTTTCAACTATTTGAAAGTCTCAAACCCTCAGGAATGAATCTAGGCCGACAACCTTTATCTGAGTTGGATTTCAACAAACTATGGCTATCATTATATAAACAATTCTACAGTCTTTATACTCTGGAGACATGCGATGGGTCAGTCGTTTATGATACTATATTTACAATCTGCACATCCAATTCAAACTATGAGACCAAGTTGTATTGGAAGATAGGGGATTTCCTATACAATCGCTGTAAAGAGATAACTAAGAGTATTATGGAAAAAGGTAGGGAATTAAAGAATTTACACAATGAAAATGCCATAGTAGATGATGTAGGCCACAAAATAGATTACAGAGATAGAGGTATTTCACAAGATTGTACTGATGTCTCAAAAGAGATGCTATCTCAAGGTAGCTCAAGTATCACTGCAACCAAATCCTTGTTACACTCTGTGGATAACTATTCGGCAATGTCGTGCTCTGGTGCTTTGATAGACCCCACTATTTTGGTAGAATATTCCAAATTATTCATTAAATACCGTAAGTTGGTCACCACAATTGATCAGCTAAGTGAAATGTTAAATGACTGTATGAAAAGTAGGAGCATTATCGATTTCGGATTTCTTCTATGGGAAAAATGTGTGATTAAGGAAATGGTAAGCATAAATTGTGAAGATAATATGAGCAATAGTGACATATTCTTTATATCAGTTTACTACATGCGTACATTTAATGATAGACAACTTCAATCCGATGACCACATCGATTATAAATGTAGTATTAAGCATGGTAATGATTCTATAAAAACCCTTATTAACAATCCTAGAGCCGAAGATATCAAGTTCCATCAAAATTCTACAACTAGTAGCAAAAATATACCCTCCATACTTTACACCGCAAGCACACTACCAAAGTGTGGTTCTACTGAAACCTCCTTCAATTTCGATCTACTATCTCATAAATTAAATATACTTGAGTCTTTCAAATCCATCCAGCCAAATCCTTCAGATCCATTGCTTTTCTATAGATTAAACTATGAAAAGTCTGCAGTTCGTCAGTTTGTTTACAAATATTCCTACATTTCTCAAATCGATGATTTGTATAAATTTTGTAAAGAATTTCGAAACACGGTTAATTTTGAGAGGGAGCTTTTTTCAGGAACATTTTTAAAGGAGAGTAAGAAGAGAGTGTTCAACGTATTAGAGAGGGTGTTGATAGGTGAGAGGAAGAAACTGATAATTAAGGCAATATCTGAGGAGATGAGCCGAAGGTATCAGAAATTACACGATGACATTGGGGGCAAAAGCTCTTGTACTCATTTCACAAGTCATTCGATAGGTGTACATGTATATAATGATGATTTCTGTATCCTTATAGATGAAATAGACAAGATATATGATACCAAAGATGATATTCTATGCAGTGAATATATCATTGGTGATGATAGTAGAAACAAGTGTGAGGACTTAATTAGCATGAATATTTCAATGGAGATTGAAACTTCCCTAAACACACGGCATAATATTATTCATTTCTTTATATCTAAATTAGGTCTATTGGATGGGGGGTTTGATTTGGTAAAAAAGGCATATTTGGCATTTGTGGATGAAAATATTTTGGAATTGAATGGAAATATCGATGAGGTGTACACAAAATACAACAGTATAATGAAGTTTACTGTAAACTGTGAAGAGGGAATTGGAGAAAACAAAATAGGTACAAAACAGAAGCAGGCTGTGAATACAAACATGATTCTTAAAAATATTCTTGATGAAGCCTTCAGAGCTGAGCTACGCAGGACAAAACCGTGTTTTCTAACTCGCTTGTGTGAGTATAGTAACAAAATAGTGGAGAGAAGTATTATTTCCCACAGACCCTTTTTAGAGAATAAACGATCTGGAGGAAATGATAGCAACAAGATTCAACTAATTAGCCATGACTTACTCGATCAAAAGAATATTGATCCCACAACCAATCAATATGCTAAAAGCATTGAAAAAACTAACTACATCAGCACATACAATGTGTTCATAACCATGATACATTTGGTGAGTGATTTGGATGAATTTATAAATCTATACAAGGATTATTTTGCAAATAGAGTATTAAATGGAAGCAGTTGTGCCAAAAAGGAAGAAAATATTGTTGTAGAACTGAAGAAAGTATGTGGAAAGAGCCTTAAATATCAGGAGCTGGAAAATATGATGACTGATATTTTAAGTAGTTCGGATATGATGACAAGAATACAAAATATAACGCATTTCGACAAATATTATGGTGGATTTGATCCCATCAGCACAACAGTACAAAATAATTTATCTCCTGGGAGATTTGTAGGGGAGAAGAATTTGATGATACTTGCACCATTGAACAGAAAGATAGACACAAAGGTTTCTAATGATGTCATCTCTGCAGCACCAATCCCTAATCTGGAGAAATGCTCTATCTTTCATACTTCCATACAATCTCCTTCGATTAAGATATTAAATGAAGCATTTTGGTCAATTATTCCGGAAAATCCGCAGATATTAATTCCAAACCAGCTATGGAGCTGTATATTATCACAAGTACCAAGTTCTACCAGAGCAATCTATGATGGCAACCCATCTGTAAAATGCAGGTATACAAGCAATAATAAACGGATAAAATGGGCTCATCAATTTACGAAAATATTTGTAAGTGTAAATGAAAAGAACTATAAGATGAATATATACCAATACTGCATATTAGAGCTGATAAAGGAAAAGCAAATAGAAAAGTATAATTTGCAGGATCAAAAAAAGTATATTGATAGTGGATATGAAAAGCATATTTCCGATAGCAAATGCTCATACTCAAGGAGCTTTCTGGAACATTTAAGTGAGAGAATTTCTATAGAAGAGTCAAAGATTGAAAAGAATATTGATCGAATGATAAAAGAAAGTATAATTGTCCAAAAGGGGGATGTGTATGAAATAGTAAGTAAAGATAAGCAGAGTAGTTTGTGTAATAGTATAGGCAATTCAGAAGATGGACTATACACAAGTCTTGAGTTTGTGGATATTAGCTCAGTGGAATATGCAATTTCTAAGTATCAGGATATTTGTATAAATTCTTATTTACAAGCAAAAATTGCAGCAACAATGAAGCAAGCCAAAAGAATGAGAATGGTTGAACTAAAAAACGAAATCAAAAAAATATCAAGGTTTGAGGTCGATCTGGCAAATATTGATGAAATTATCAAGACAGTTGAAGATAAGGGAATCATAGAGATCATAGGAGATGAGATAGAGTACAGTACGTAGAAACAAAATATGCCCAATGAATATATTATAGTAATGGTCTGCGTTGATATTCTAAACTTTGTGAATGCAAATAATTACGGTATAATTTCTTTGTTGATCGATTGGAAATATCGAAAATCACAAAATAAATAAAAACATCTTTTTCTGTGAATAGTTTTACGGGTTGGTGATTTTAATAACCAAAGATTTTTTAGATCAATTGTCATATTGTGGTGTATAAGGAAATGTAGAGCTGATTGTCTATTTCTGTTGTACATTTGAGTGAATATTGCTTTTGATTGCTCTTTTAATATTTTCGACTTTTAGTTCATATTTTTCAATTCTTTTTGCTTCCTTCCATGACGGGTCGGTCGAATCCACTTTCCGAAAATTCCAAAAAATTGAAAGTATCTGAGAAACCCCACATTTTGCAGCATTGTATTACGAATTCTAAGGTAGACGGCTTATTTGTGGATTCTGTCATAAACACGAACGATGTAACGGCAAATATTGATGAATCAACAGCTTCTGAAAATATTTTCCCCGGTAACAACAACTCACAAGATTCGGCCAACTCAACCACTCCCCATATCTATCCAGATTTACATCCTACTCAAACCAAATCAATGAATTCTTCCCAAACAAATAACTTTAATGACTGTTGTATTTCTAGTACAGAGTCTGAATTTGATGATTTTGAAAACGAATTACTTTCAATATATTCTCTATCGGATAGCTCTTTGTCTAAAATTCCGAGTTGTGAGCATAATACAAGAGTTGATTCACTGTGTGCAGATTGTGGTTTAGACGTTGGATTTTTGCCTAATTTACAATCAGCCATTCATTCTACTACGAGTATTTTACAAACAGCAAATGCAGCCCATCATCGTCACAAACGGGAGTATAAACTTTTGTCCCGACAAAAGAAATGTGTTTTAATTCTTGATCTTGATCAAACAATCCTCCATACTACAGTTGTGGAAAACAAGCAGATTCAGTCTGGAGGCAATATTTCTACTGATAAAACAGCTTCATTGAGAGCTTTAGACTTGAATATGGACAAGTCTAAATGTGATTTTTCATTTGTTTTGGATAACTCTCGCTTCTTAGTCAAGTATCGGCCATCATTAAGGCAGTTTCTTGCCAGAGTTTCACGTCTTTTTGAATTGCATGTATATACTATGGGTACTCGTCCATATGCGGATGCAATCTGTAGGAATATTGATCCTACGAGTGAATTATTTGGCGATCGAATTTTGACAAGAACAGAGAATCTCTTTCAAAATATTCAAGTGTTTAAAAAATCACTGGGAAGAATAACATCCATAAGCAAAAATGTAATAGTTCTGGATGATAGAATTGATGTATGGGATTTTATTCCAAATGTTATTCCAGTACGGCCATTCGTCTATTACGATGAGGGAGATATAAATGATCCGAGACTATTCTTGAAAAGAGATGTTCCCAACCAAAAATCCAATAATATGCATACAACTTTAAATGATACTGAAAGTAATGGTGACAGTACAGCCACTAATCCCTGGAACCTAATAAGTAGTGTGGGGCATGATGATCAATTGAATGAAAAGGTGAAAAACAACTTTTTGGACCAAAATATTTTGAAATTACAAAATGAATCTACAGCATCTCTTCTGGGGCGAGAACGGGATAAATACAAGGAAATGGTCAAAAGAAGTGTTAATTTGGATATTTCAGATAATAACTTCATAAAGGACAACGTTATAGATGATAGGTATGCATCAAATCACGATAATACTAAATGCTTCATGAATATTCTCGATCAATCCATCTCTTCTGCCCAGAAAGTCAGATATGATAATGAATATAGTCAAGATAATGCAGGAAATCAGATTATTTTTGCAGATAAAATTGCAGTCCCCAGTAACCTGTCTAATTTTGGCCTGCACAAAGAAACTACTTTGGATAACATAGAGCTTATCACTGGCCAGAGCCCTGTAAGAGTTCTGAAAAATTATCAAAAGGATTTCGAGTTGAAGAAAATTTATAAATTGTTGAAAAGAACTCATAAGGAGTATTTTAGTAGAAAACGATTGTATAAAAATCTACGAACAACAAAGAATACAGGTGAACGATCTAATAATTTGGGCAGTAGTATACCAAACATTAATATTGGTTCTATGGATAAAAATGAGTCCGTAAGTAACGGTAATGCACTGGATATCATTTCGCAAACCGATAAAGCGGATATGAAAAAACTATTAAAATATTCTCCATTTAGAAATATGGTGTTTCTTACATATGACATCAGATATGAGGAATTGATCATTTTTCTAGGTGGTAAGATTATATATGGAGTAGATTTGGAGATTGCACATGGTGATGATATTGTTGTAATAAATGATGAAGAAATGGCAAAGAAGACCAATTCGATTCTTGTAGCAGGGGAATGGGTCTTTGAGTGTCTTTTCCAACGGAAAAAAGTTGAATTTGAAGGATATATCTTAGCCGACTACAGAATACTATAAAACCAGGAAGTAAATAAAAAATCTGCAATAGATTAAAATTTAGTTTTTTGTGCAACAAAATAGACCAATTCTAATAAGAGATCAGAAACCAATATATGATTTGATTCATCTAAATATTGAATAGATATTGGAGGAGCCAACTGGATATACAATAGCAATATAATTTTTGATCTCTTGTTTTACTTAAATAAAATATTTTTTATTAACCCTTCTTTTATGATAAACTTTATAGAAATGTCAATTCGAACTTCTAATCTGAAATCACCTAACCCAGTAGGAAATAATCCACTTCTTGTTTTTGACATGGATTTTTGTTTATTTAGCAGTAAAGAGCTGAAAATTGAGGAGGATGATAGATGTAAAAATCATTTTTTGCATATCACTGGCAAAGATGATAGTCACTGGACTCTGGCCAACAGCCTGCATTCTCCATGGCTTGAAATGTTTTATCGTGTTTGTGATCTTCATCCATCACAATTTAGTCAAACGGTGGATATTGTTGATATTGAAAAATATTGTCAGCCTGATGAAAAATTAATAAATTTATTAAAATCTATTCAAGGGTCTACTGATCAATCCAATAGGTTGCATACACCCGGACAATCGTTAGTTGAGGCTAGTGAGCTGAAGAGGGAGTGGCAACCAGACCCATTAGAAAATCAAACATATCGAATGGTGTGTTTTACAAATGCTACAAAGCCCAGGGTAAAGCGTATATTAACACATTTAAAACTGGATACATTTTTTGAGGTTGTCTTCTGTCCAGATACTGTGGAAACAGATTTTATAGTAAAACCCAAGCCTGATGCCTTTAGTTTTGTTGAGGCTTATATGGGAATAGAAGATAGAGGAAAAATACACTTTATGGATGATTCTTTGAGCAATATTGATGCAGCAAAACTTCGAGGATGGAATGCCTATGAAGTAAAAGATAATATAGTCGAGGTACTAACAGATGTGCTAAAAAATATAAATAGATACAATAATATAAATAAATAATGGATTTCAACAGACTAAGATACTTAACTTTATATAGGATCAATAATTTAAGGCTTATTGCATGAAATTAATTACTCGATATTTTAGTTCCATACAATAGTAATAATAACTGGTTGATCGATAAAGCGATGCATTATCATTAGCTGCTTTGAAACTCTTCAGTGAAATGAAAATTTTGTTTTATACCCCTTAATGATTCAAATTGTTGAAATGTCAGAGAGAAACAAAAGTTATAGAGCTGAGCTTCCGATAAGAAATGAGGAATTGTTTGTTTTTGATGTGGACTATTGTTTGTATGACAGTCCTGAAATGAATAAATTTGAGAAGAGGAAAGTTGGACAGATTTTTAACAAATTGAGTGGGCTTGGTGAGGAGGAATGGCAAAATATCCAGGAAAAGTATTATTCTTGGGGTGAAATATTCTATAAATTTGCTAATTGCCATCCAAGCCACTTCGATAAAACAGTTGATTTGCAATTTGATGAAATTATAAAATTTGTAAAGCCAAATCCAAGATTAAAAGCAATGCTAACTCAGCTTACAAAGAGAAAAGTTTGTTTTTCAAACGGAACCAAAAATAGGATTCTTTCTATCTTGAATCGTTTGGACATCTTAGATTGCTTTGAATATGTGATTTGTGCAGATGTGGTCGACACAGAATTTATTTCTAAACCATACAAAAAGGCCTATCGATTTATTACTGAAGTGCTGGGGATTGAAGATCCTTCAAAGGTACATTTTTTCGATGATTCATGTGCAAATATTGAGCGTGCAAAAAGCTGGGGCTGGAATGCATATCTAGTCACCATGGGGATTGAAGAAGCCCTACTGCCGCATCTGCAATCCCATATGCTTGATACAACACAAGATAATGTAATAGCATCAATTAAAAATGAAGAAATTAATGTTTGTAATAATGAGTTTCAGCAATTTTAAAATTAAAGCATTGAAAATATATCAAGATCAGGATGATAATATTGTCGAAACTCTGAAACAAATAGTAATATTCAGATCAAGGAAGCTCTAAAGATCGTTATTCAGTCAGGTTGGTTGATAGAACCGATACATATACAAGCCATGATATCAAATTTTGTAAAGAAACCAAATAAATCAATTTTTTGGATTTGTGTAAAAATTTAATGTTAAGATTTATTGTTTCATCCATCAGGCTGTTAAAGATGATTTTGCTAATAAATATTTGAAATTATTATTAAGCCAACAATATACTATCTTTAATATACAGATATGATTAAATATTGAACTTATTCAATAGCTCTGCTATTATCTTTCCCTCGTGAACCTTTACAGATGACTAAATCTCATGCATAAAGATTTTCAACAACATATTTTAAAAGATAGTTAGGCCAAAATAACCATTTGTTACACAAGATGTTAAGAAAGGAGGTAAATCAAATTTATTTTCTAAGATTGGAATTCTTCATAACCTTTTCATTTTTTATAGAAGCACTGGATTTGCCTTGGTTTATGTTTTTTGTGCTCTGTGCTTGAATAATACTTCTTGGAATAAGATTAAATCCTCTAATTTGCTTGGTGATTGTATAGATCTCTTCGTCTTCCTTTGCAGTCTTGTGACTCTTTTTGTAAAAAGCTCTGGAGGACTCCGTCCATTTTACACTTCTTGCCGATACTTTAGAATCAATAAAATTTCTTTCCCTTCTTCCCTTTGTTAACGATACTTTACCATCATTAGTCACCCTGTGCAGCCCAGATCCTCTTGGAATCATGAGACCACTAAAAACACATTGTCCTTGATACATGGGCACAAAATTTTGAAAATATTTTGTAAAAAGGATGATCAAGAGAATAGAGAAACTCAATGGGCTGAGGAGAGTAAAAACTTGGATCCATTCCACATGGCAAATGAAGGAATACTCTATGAGTATTTTTTTAAACAGTTATTAATAAACCACATAAAGTGCCCAACCGATTTTAATTTGTAATTAATAATTTATTTTTGAGGTTGTTTAAATGTTAAGATAGACAAAACTGGATAGTGTTCAAAACTCTTAATGGAATACTCAGATAGAATTCTACTGTAATTAACGGTAACTGTGTCCGACTTTGACTTGACAGCTATGAAATCTCTTTCAACATTATCATCCAGTTTTCCATGATCATGGAAAGTGGTTTTGGATAAATTCTTGTTGTTCTTATCTTCCAAAAGTGTATTCTTTACAGTGGTTTCAATCAGCTTTGCAAGGTCCTTTGAGGTTTTGTTAATAGTTCCGGCAAAAATAACAGGAAGTTCCTTGTAGGGTGTTGTTTCGATGTGCTTAAGAATAGTAAACATTTGGACATCAATTGTTTCTTCATCGTCCGAAAACAAGTCAATGTTTACTACACTAAAGAGACTATTGGTTTTTTTATGACGGAAAATACCCCATGTTGCATATGTTGCCAATGGCTTTTGGTCAGGAGTGAAGCTAGCCTCTTGAATGAAGTCCAGCACAGTAGTATCGAAGATAAAGGGCTTGCGCTCCTGTTTTTTGGATTTAATATCGACATTTATGAATTTTGAATTCACAATTCTATAATGTGACTTCAGTGAAGCCTCAATATTGTTTAGCATATCCATGGTAACCGCTTGCAGTGCCAAAATTGCAGGATGCTCAGTGTCCAGTAGCCTCAAGATTTCTTTCTCTTGGTCCTTCTCTATCAGATCACCGTCAGCATGACCGTTCAGGGTCATGATTGAAATATCTCCAAATCTCTTAACATTAACCTGAGTATTATGATCCTCCAAATATCCGTGAACTTTTGCAAGTTGTTCATGGATATCCTTAGCGATGACATCGTACTGGCTTGCAGTATATCCTCCATCGGCATAAATACCTTTAAGTTCCAAAAAAGTTAAAATAAGAGAGATCATAAATTCAAAGAGCCTTATGTTTTTATCTATAAAAGTGTTTTGATTTGAAACGAGGAATTAACAAATTACTGTGTTATATACAAAATATGAAACATGAAATAATCAAATAAAATAGACGGGGATATGATCAATTAATGGTTGAAAATCAAAGATCGGGCACTTCCAGTCAAGATGGCCGAGCGGTCTAAGGCGCCGTGTTCAGGTCGCGGTCTCTCAGGAGGCGCGGGTTCGAATCCCGTTCTTGATATTTTGGAGCTTCACTTGTGAAAATCATAATTTTTTTGGCGATGCCAGTAGTTTTGTTAATTGAGGGAGCGGTAAAATTTCTTCCACAGATAGAGCAGTATTTCCAAGACAAGTATTCTATCATTACATGCATTGGCATGTTTAAGTCGATTCGTTCTCAGATGGCTAACCAGAAGTCCGATCATCTGTATTTGGTTCCGAATTTAGAAAAGCCGGAAAGATATGAAATATTCATTTTGACGAAAACTAACGAGCAACAATTCATAACAATCACTGACGAGTTTAAAACGGCAAGTGACAAAAATGTTTTGACTTTAAAGGAGTTTGATGGAGAAAGAATAGAGAATGAGTTGGAGAAATCATGGCTGAGGCAAACAAGTGCCCATAAAAGAAGTAAAGGAGTAAGCTATAAAGATCTGAATGTGTTAAAAAATCAAATTATTGAAGCCAATCAAATTTTTCTAAAACGATCAGATTCGGAAGAAATAAAGTTTATTTTAGAGAAGTGTGAAAACACAATATTGCGTGCAGTTAGTGGCGGAGTTGATGTGAAAATGGAGGATCTATTGGATGGATATAAGGAACTGGTTGACAAAAGTTTGAAAAAGATAAATAAATGATAACTCTTGGATATGCCAACTAAACTTGTTAATTAATTACAATAATTATATATATACTGTCTTCGGACTAATCATTTTGTGCATTTCCATCTTCTTTACACAGCCTTTCGTAAAATTGTACAACATAAGATTCTATGGTGCTGGTGAAATTGAATGATCTAAATCCCAGATGCCCACCTCTTAGAGTAAGCAATCCTGTGTATGGATTTCGCAGAATCTTGTCTTTTGGAATGACATTCACGGGAACGATTGGATCATCGACTGCATTTATAAACAGAAATGGTGTTTTGATCATTTCAATAAAATTTTTACAGCTGTTTCTTTCGTAATACTCGTCTGCCGAGGAATATCCCAGCATTCTTGCTACATAACAGTCAATTTCATAAACATTCTTACCCTTCAAGTTGATTTTGCTCGCTCGACGTAGGTACATCCAATAGACACGCTTCATCATTCTACTGACCAGTTTTTTAAGGAGAGTCGATCCCTGAAAATACCTGTGCAAATAATTAAAGTCAAATGGGCAGCATATGCCAACAGCCCCAATCATCCTACTATTCTGGTACTCTCCACACATTTTGGCTGTCCAATTTGCACCCAGAGAGAATCCAACAACCAATAATCTACCACTATATCTTTCAAGAATAAACTCCACTGTTTTGGTAATATCTGATGAAAGACCAATATGGCTAAATGTAGAAGAGGTATTTTCCAGATGAATTCCTCTAGCATTATAGCAGAAAACCCGACAGTTTTGATTTAAAAATGCATTTGTCATTCCCTTGACATATGTGCTCTTATATGATCCATTAAGCCCATGAACAATCAAAATATTATCAAAACGATTCATTAAGCTAGGCTTACTGATACTTTCAAATTCTTTTGATTTTAGGTCTAGTTTGAGGATATTCGATTTCAACTGATTGGAGAAGTTGGATAGCAAAACTAATGAGGCTGGAGAAATTCTATCACAAATGTTACAAATATTTTTCATAATAAATTGGAAGAGCTGGGCTTCTCTAACCCGTACAATGAAGCTGAGCTTTTTAATATCTTTGATTGGAGTGAATACCCGCAGTAATATTTTGGCCGAACTATCAACCTCAACCAAGAAACTATCCTCAAAGGAATTTTTATTTACATTTATGCGAAAGAATGGCTGCAAGGCTGTTTGTAGGACTCCATAATTGACCAGAATAATTGGAAAAACATAGTTAGTTTTCAAGGAGTTTATCGTAGAATTCATTGAATAAACTGATGGTTTGTGAATTGAGCCGAAGATATAGTGAGAAATGTAAGCTGTAAGAATCAGAGTTGATAGTGGCATCTCCAATAACTGAATAACTTCAAAACACGAAATAATTATTGGCAATCCATTGCTTATGAAAAACTTTGAAGAAGAAACAAAATTATATGGATCAGATTCGAGAAAATTAATCATATGGGGGTAAAAAACAAATACGTAAAAATAACAACGAGATGTTTGTTATTCTATGGAGTACCAGAGGTCTAAGAAACAGTAAATAAAATAGCTGTTTAGAGAGAACAGTCATGGATTCAACTTAGCTCATATCCAGTAGCTATATTTCCAATCATAATAAATAACATATTCGATTGAATATTAATACTTTGTATGCAATTATTAAATGATAATTTACTTAATATTTGCAGATTCTTCTAATCTTAAGCATATCCTATAGTGTCTATTTACAGATATAATCATTATCAATACAACCTGGACATCTCTCCGATCATGAATTGTTGGGAAAATGCTCCAACAATCCTGATATGTTCGAGACTATAAAATACGACAATAAAAATAATTTGAAAAATCTCAATATTACTCTTTTGGAAATAAAAAAACTGATTTGTTTGTTGAGAAAAATATTCTATTTTAATCGAACTACCGCTTTAGATATTGTGTATGTGTACTTTTTTTAAATTTCTTAATCAATATTCTCTTTATGATTTTTTATTTTTATATTCACATTTTTTAGAGGGATAAAGATGTTGTTACAGCTAGCAAAATTATTATTTGGAGTTGTAGTCATGTGTGACGATATGGTGGAATTACCAGAAACTGTTGAAATAAAGCAGTTTCAAAGTGAAAGTTTCAAAGAATTTGTTGGTCAATCAGAATCAAATAGCTTAGAATCAAGTAGCCTAGAACCAAGTAGCCTAGAATCAAGTAGCCTAAATGTTAAGGAGGAGAAGATCAGTGATGAGAAGATCAATGATGAGAAAATTGAACTTGAAGTCGCATCTGATCCTGTTTTAGATGAAGATGAGGATGTGAAATTTAATTTTAGGTATAGTTTTTACCTTAATTATGATGCAATTGAATTATTCATGATCGCATGCCTTTTCATTTGGGGTATAGGAGGAATATCCATCCCATTTGTTATCTTGTATTATGGTATGACTAACCTTATGTGTAGGAGGGTTTTCTTGTGTTTTTTATTCAATATTATGTTTATCAATATGCTCGTAGTAGTATATGTTTCGCTTTTTTGTCCATTCGCCAATCTTGGTAATGAGCTGCTACTTATTGACTTCTTCTACTATTTGAGTACTATCACTGTATTTATTGTAGGGTTCGCAGGAATCGGGATTGCTTACTATATCCAAAACCATGTCGCTTTGGAGGAATATTCGATTAGTGAGAAAAATAAGCAATAAATTATATATTAATTATTTTTAAAAAGTTTATATTTAGTTTCAATGAAACTTGTAAAACCATTCATTGAGAAAGAGAGAAACATAAATTCCAAAATAATATTTTCTAATTCAATATATATTAAGACTGACTATGGTATTAAATATTAGATAGAATAGCTCTTTAAGTTAAAATTTCTTAATTATCACAACTTACTCTTATCTGTTTGCATAATATGATTGATATCGATTCAGACCAAAACTACAAGCCCACTTCGTCCTTATCCATGTTAAAAGTAGGTCCAGGAATGCCAATTACATCCAGCGAAAGTATATCAGCATTTAAAGATGGTTGGGTTCTGCCAAAATCACCAGTCACCCATTCTTTTATATACGCTCCTGCAGATGCCTTCACGTGGATTTGATAGTAAAATCCTCTATCACACTCACTTTCCGAATCATGAAAGTACTCCAAGGTATCAATAACTTCTACTGTTTTTTTTCTAAAAATATTTGCTCTTCTATGGACAACACGGATAGGTGTTTTTTGATTTAATTCATATACTTTTTCGAATCTTATAGGCTCCTTGGAAAAGATTACTAGATTGTATTCTTTATCGAAAGAACTAATGTTTATGAATTTTTTAATGCTCTTTCCAACAAATGAAATGTGTTTGATAAATACATCTGGAGTAGTTGTCTCAGTAGCAGAACTAAGAAGTAGCTCTTTAGAATCGGCTATTATTTCTTGTTCTTGGCTCACCATGCATCTATCATACATAAATCCCTTGATAGCAGGTATTCCCACAGCCAAGTTCTTTGTTGGGTTTGTCACTTCTAGTACGAAAGGCCTTCCAAAGCATCTAACATCAAAATCCTCTCTACCAGTTGCAAAAAACTTTACTTGATTTGATGAATAGAATCTTTGAAACTCCTTAGTGAAATCGGAAACAGACAAGTCTGTATAAAGCTTTCCATGGATTGTCAAAGGGGTTTGTGTCATATTTCTGGATAGTTTGATGTATTCACTATAGATGAATATTGGAGAATTTGAAATTTGAACTGTCATACTAGTCTGGGCCTTATATTCTCTATCGTCTAAGAACTTGTTACTAAGGCAATAGGAATTATCGATATCCTTAATCGAATTCTTGTTGTCACCTAAATCAATCTCGAATTTCAAAGTATTATCCCCAAACTCTGTAAAATTCCTTCTGGCTGCTCTTGATCTCTTTTTGGATGTCCCCAGAAAGTCTATTTCTACCAGCGTATAAGGACTTTCAAAATCTCCCTGTTTTAAATATTTTTTCAGACTAGATTTCTGATGAAAATCATCTGAACTTATTTGATAGATTATATTCGATCTTGTTTCAATACATGTGGTTTTCAACAGATTGTCTATACTATTAGCTATTTGTGCTGAAATATGCTCATAGATATCTTCACTTCCATTAGAATTCATTGGGATAGAATTGTTTAAATTTTATTATAGAGCTTTAACCACATCTCAATGGAAAACTCTTTGGTTATAAATGTTAAATTGGATTGCTTACACAGATATACTGATCCCAACCAACCCTAAAGAACACAATTGAAACATCTGCAAATGAGGATTGTTTGTTCATAGCTATTTAAAATCTATGTTAATATTTGAAACACCCTATACTTCTCAACGAAACTATACATCCAAAGCATTTACAGATAGAAATTAATTAAAAAAAGACTCTAAATAACAGCTGATGATAAACTAATTCATTGATACTTGACATGTTGTAGATACTTCGGTTGAACTAAGTACATTAACATCTTCCAATGCTAGTTGGATCTTTTCTTCTAGATTATTTTTAACTTGATAGGCATTCCATCTCCTTAGAACAGCATTTTCAACATTGATCTTTCGATCATCGAAGAAATAAAGCTTTTCTGGATTGGTATTCAGTGATTTTTCTGCAAATTGGTATGAAAATACATGTGGCTTGATACAGGTCAAGGGTGCATCAACATCAGCATGGAAGACATGTGAGAAATATTTTTCCAGCTCCAGATGTTTGAGTATTGTGCTTGCTCTGTCGAAATCTCCATTGGTAAAACACACCTTCTTATAAGGAATGGTGGCAAGTAAATTGTTCAAATTTTGATTGACTGAGAGAAATGTAGACACCACAGATTTAATATCCATTTCCTTGGCAAAGTCTGCTGGAGACATTCCGAGATATTCCTTGAATAGCTCTCGACGATTTTTTGTTTTCACTCCCTCATTCCAATCATCTTCGTTTTTACCACTTCGTGATAAAAATAGTGATTTATAATATTCCTCTTCGTAATGATGCATTGCATCACTAGCAAACAGACAGTAGTCGATATCAAATAGGAAAATGGGCTCATCCTTTGATTCTGAATGAATCTCCACTGGCTCTCCACTCAATTTTATATAAGATGTTTTCATGGGGTAGCAAATAACAACAAACTATAAATTAATCTTAATTGTAAAGAAGTTTTTTTGATTCCATTTTAATATGGCTGCAAAGAAAATTTCCCTTCCAATTTGATGAATAGCTTAATATGGCTGTTCCAACTTATCGCTTCTGCTTTCCCCTTTCCATTTTTGTGTTCCTCTTTTTCCCCCCATATGACTCCTGAGGGAATTGACTTATTAATGGATAATTTATTTAACTGGGGATACGATATACAGATTGAATTCGAGTGTGAAAAACCCATGAAAACCAATTACTATTTTTATCCAAACATACTATCATCCCATATGGCAAATTTTGGGTCAAGCATCGAATTTAATGAAAACAAGCTTGAGGCTGAAAAATCATTTCTGGACAGTGATAGATTCAGTAAGAACTCATATGAATTTAACAGCCAAAGCACAACCTATGACACTTCATCTAGTTTTGAGAGGCAATCTAGCGATAAGATCCTTGTTTGTGGGAGTAACCGTATTGGGGATTATAACAAATCTACCATCAGTAATGACCCTAATCTGGTTTATGGATATCACTCACTTTACGACTATCCCCTTCTAAATGATACAGAGCTGTTTGTTAGCTGCAATCGTAGTATTTCCCTGAAAAACTTCACCTGCCCAGCCAAAAATTGCAGTAAAACGTTTACCAGTTCTTATGGACTAAGATATCATATGGATCACGGACATACCGAAGCAAAAACTCTCGAAAGACGACCTTATGTTTGCCAGGTCCCAGGCTGCAATAAGTCTTATAAGAATAACAATGGGTTGAAATATCATATTGGGCATGCTCATGTCGGTTTAGAGTTTGATGAAACAACATTTAAATTGAAATAGTAAATCTAAAAAATTATAGAATAGGTTATTTTTAATATATACTATATGGTTTATATCTTTTTGTGAACAATCATCGCCTTCAGTATTTCGTATATTTTCCTATTAAGCCTCTTATTCAACAATCGATTAGCCTAGGAAGTATAATGGCCAAGAGTAGTGGATAATGTGCTAGGTCTCTGCAAAATCCCTCACTAAGCTCCTTAAATCCAATGCCCACCCTTTACACTCTCCTTATCAGATATCTATCTTTTCCAATAGAACTCCTATATGACAAAAGATCAGATCGCTGAAGGAAATACAGAGAAAGAATTTGACCTAATAGATGACAAACTTCTAGTAAAAGGTATGATTGGTTACAAATTTAATAATACATGCATTAGATCTGAAATCAAACAATTTGGAGCTAATCAGATAATTGATGAGGAATCAAAAGCACTTGTATTTGATAATGATAGTTCTTCTCTATCGAGTATCGAAGTATTGAAGACCATAGAAACAAGGAATGTCCTGGAGCACTCTAATGAGTTTAACTGGATGAATTCTGTTCCTTTTAATGAAAAATCACCTTCAGGAAGTGATAAATTTGCTTTTCTAAAAAAAGATATTGATCAATCCCAAAAGTCTAAAATATTGTTGGACACTTTCTCCAAAAGAAAAACTCTTTTGGAATTAATCGATTCCGATTATCCAACTACACTATCAACTATATTTTATTTTAAAGATTTAATGAGCAAGAAGCAATTCAGAAAATCTTCTCTAGAGAAAGATTCTATCGGCCATCTAAGCTTAGATATATCACAGACCTTCCCAACTGAGCATGAAAATCCAAAACTGATATCTCATGAGCATAAACCAGATTTCAGTAAGGTATTGAAGCATTGCAATAAGATTTCATCAATCGATAAAAAATATTTTATAAGATCCAATACATTTTTGAATAATGGTGATGATTCAAATACCAATCGACAACTACTTAACAGTACTTTAGAAAATTCTCAAGAAGAAGGTTGTTCATTTGCATATTCCACCCCAAAGTATCAATATATCCACCAGTTGTCAGTAAGAACATCCACACCAAACTTACATATTGAAAAAATTATTCAGTTTTATCAAAGTAATATCGCGGTTCAACAAAATACTATGTGTAATGCAGGCGACTTTAGTAAATTGCCGATACTATCCATTCATTCTCGAAACATCTGTGTTCTAACCTGCAAGGAACAAAATGGCTCTAGATTTATTCAAGACCAGATGGAGTTTTGGACAGATGATGAAGTATTGTCATTTTATTACTCAATAAGTAACTTCTTCAGGGAACTGAGCACAAATTTATTTGGAAATTATGTCCTGCAGAAAATGTTAGAACGTCTACCTGCTACTCAAATTGCAGAAGTCAACAAAAGACTTTCTCCACAGTTTTTTGAAATTTCCACAAATATGTTCGGATGTAGGGTGATACAGAAGCTTATTGAGAAATTGTATGAGACAAATAGTCAATATGTTGAAAACAATAATCCCAAAGAAGAGCATATTTGTGGAGATGATAGTGTACATGATATCGATAGTTCTGACTCCACAATGAATTATTTCTATGACTTGGTAACCTTCCATGTTAAAGATTTGATAGAAAATTCATCTGGGAACCACGTATTAAGGAAGATGATTGAGTTTAATTATCAGCGACAATTGATTGTCGAATACATACTAAACAATTCATTGGAAGTATCTACTGATAAGTGTGGATGTAGGATCATCCAATATATTTTGGGATATCTAAATAGCTCTCAAATATCAATTTTATTGGGGGACACATTTATAAATATGGATTTACTAATAAATGATCAATTCGGAAATTATTTCCTACAGGAATTAATAAAGAAGATGTGGACAAAAGATGATGTTGATATTGATGTAGCCCAGCCATGTAACAATAACTCGACTCTAAAATCATCGGACAGTTTCGATTCCTTAGCTTTAAATCACTTATCACCAACAGAATTTTATTCAGATGATATTCTTAACTATCTTATGGAGAAGGTGAATGTGCTGTCATTTGGAAAATACTCTTCAAATGTCATAGAAACCACCATAAAAGCTTGCAGTTCAGGTATTTTTGAAAGATTATTCACCGAAATAATCAAATCTGATCTGAACGGTGGTTCATCGGTTGTGTCTATGGTTTCTCACAAGTATGCTAATTATGTTGTTCAAAACCTATATGATAGATCTGATAGTCATAGAAAATGTTTGATAAAAAATAAGATGAAAAGCAAAGTGTTAGAGGATTCGAAATACACAAAATTTCTAATTTACAAGATGAAAAGATGACGAATTTAACTGAGAAATCTATTTGTAAATAAATAAGAACTATTAGTTACTCTAGAATCAGCAATATTACATTGCAATTTGTTAAAATTTGTGTTTTTATCGCCCCTTTTGGATGGCCAATTCTACTATTTTATATATTCCCAATATTATTGGATATTTGAGGATAGTCTTGCTACTATTTTCAATTTTTACTAGTAATATCCCGTTCATCTGTCTATACTCTATTTCTGTCGGACTGGATTTCTTTGATGGCAAAGCTGCCCGATACTTCCACCAAACTTCCAAATTGGGAGCAATCTTGGACATGGTAACAGACAGGGTATCTACAACTATTATATTGCTTAAAATAATACAGAATAACTATAGAACTAGTGGTATTGAGACGATTAATAGTAAGCAACCCAGCGATATTATGATAAAGAGCGGTCGTTGTGGCAAGAAAATACTACAGAATGATCAGAAGATATCAGTTTGTGACAACAGAGTGGTTCATAGTGAAGGCTCAGCCAAATCTACCTTAGACAAGCCTGCTGGTGTAGGTATTTGTGTGGCAAAAGCATATTATCATTTAAATACTGGTCTCACAATTTATATATTTCTGGATTTACTCTGCAATATTATTTATTTCATTAGTATGATTTATAAAGATACCCACCACAAATCACATCAGAATTTTATCATGAGCTTCTATTATAATCCAACCATTTTGTACATATTCTGTTCTGGTTCAGAGCTATATTTTCTGTTAAGATACTATCTAATTCAAAAGAGATATTCTTCTGATGAAGGCAATGAGACCAAAAATGACTCTATGCAGAAAAAAATATCTGTTGTCATGCTAGAATATTTAATAATGATTTTAGAAACTATTGTAATTTCCAAAGCAATTATCCATGTGGTTCATGGATATTTTGGAATAATAAATCTTAGTGAGGAATAAAATAATAATCTAATAACAATATTGTTAAAATTGGATTTTTATGTATTTGGTATTGATATGAACCTGTTTTATGTAATTTGTTACAGTTCATTCACAAGAGATTTTTGGAATTAAGTGATATTAAACATATAGTTCTAACTTTCTTTACTCCATACAAACCATCGGTATTTAATTTGTATTGTTTTAAAACTTGATATCTTATCTTTTATACAAAACTTATGAGTTTTTGAAAAAAAGTTTTAATTTCTAGGGTAGAGATTTGAAGTACTAAACAACCTTTATATGGTTATTGAATGATAGTTTGTAAAAACATTAACTAAACAACCTTTATATGATTATTGAGGATAGTTTGTAAAAAATATTACCTTTCAAAATAGTTTCATGATTGCTCAGTTATTTTATTCCTTTTGAACAATTGTCACTTGTCCCTCATCTGCTTCCTTTTTTGCATACTTTTCAAGCATTTCTCTAACTTTCTCTTCATATTCCTCTTTATGATCCCTAAACATGTTGGATGCATCAATATTCGCTGGACTTTTAATATTTGGGTCTGCAAGAAGTGATATTATGGAAATACACACGGTTCTTACCGTTTGTACTGCAGTCCACGAATAATTGGCTGCGTATGAATCGTATGGATTGTCATTTGCCGTATGCAAAATGGAAATACACACTTTACCATTAGAATAGACATTCGGATGGAACATCTTGGTAACAAATGTAAAGGTAGGTGGCAAATTGGGATATCTACTTGGAAATGTCATCTTGGCATGAAGAACATGCCCTTCATAAATGCTTCCCTGGGCCCCAGTTACATACACATCCCACTTACTCCAATCCTCTACCCCTCTAGAATCCTTATGAACCACTGCATCCATCTTAAAGTCTTTTTCCTCCTTAACTTGTTGCAACTCCTTTAAAAGTCTCTTCCTGGCAATTGGAGATAAAAAACACTGTTCATTTTCCGACATAAATGGGTTAGGAAATCGTTAAATATTTAATAGTAAATAAATAAAGCAAGCCATAGCAGATTATATAATACTCACATTATTAGCATTCTCATACATCATCTCTGAGTATAATACTAATGCACTCCATTTGTACTACATATGGCTGATCAAATACATTGATAGCAATCCTATTCCAATTTGACATGGAACATTTCTTGATACTTTACAGCTATAAAGAATAGCCAAATATTCCCACGGGATATCTAGAATAATGAGAGATATTATTAGCAACTCTATTAGGGGACAATGAAGATCCAGCCAAATATTAAGAACACTGCATATTATCAGCAACAACTTGTTCTTAGACATAAAGTAGAATAGAATTCGCAGGGAGAAATCTTTCTTAAATAGTTCTGGGGAAAAGATTCTTCCAGGTGGACTACATGAAAAATACTCCATTACAAATTGCTTATATTCTGAGCATCTTAAAATATCATCATCTATCAAATATTTCATAGATTCCAACACTGAAATGTCTATAGAAGTATTCATGTCACCATTTGTCTGTTCCAAGTTTCCATTCATATCCTTCCAATTGTTAGTTCCCTTTCCATTCACTTCATGCGATGGAGGATTCGTTGTAAACGAAAGCATCAATACAATCAAGCAAATCAAATCAGTCAACAGATTTGGAATAAAGCATATTGACACAAACAGTCCTACCATGTGAATAAGAGTAATTGTCTTGTGTGTATTTACAGTAAGAAGAATTCTAGTAGAAAATGCCTGGGAAAGAATAAAACCAGCATTGGCCAATAATAAATGATCAATCAAAATATTATTCTGATTGATTATTCTATTTCCTTGTTGAACGATATATGCTCTTTGCCTAGAAACCACTTCCAATATTATATATGTGATCATTAAAGTAGAAGAGATATACAGTTTACTCAGTGAATCTTCCAGGAGGTATGGAATTATTGAACAAATTAATGCCGTAAATCCACATGAAAGAGACAAATGTATATTCGCAGAGTATAAAGACAAACAAAATATAGGAATTGAAAACTGAATAATTTGCAAAGTTACTTTTGGAGGAAGCTTAGTCATTTAAGGGTAACTTTAAAATCAACAATACAACATATATATAAAATGACTGTATATATTTATTTTCTCATGCATCATTCTGTTCAATCAGAGTACAATATGTCTTCTATCCGCTTTCTTACTCCACTTGTAGAGGTAGTATTCTTAACTACCTTTTCTATGAGTAGCAACTTTTCATAATAGAAATTTCTTTCTACTTCAAATATTTTGCTTATCTTCTTTATATGTACAATATCCTTTTCAATCAACTCTTTTGCCTTAATAAGTTCATCCATAGTATCTTGGCAGCCACAGCGAACCTCAGTTTTGTAAGATTGGGAATATATTTCATCGGATAATAAAGAACTATTCCGTATTCCTGTTGGACTGCTGGTAGCCTTGAAACTGTCCTCCATGCTAACACTGTGTTCATTACTCCCATTATCTATTCCTGTACCGACTATTGTATGTGTCTCATTACAAGGATTACATACTTGGTATGGCTCTATACAATTATCTAGTACCGTAGATACTTCCTCATCAATGGATAGTCTCTCCAATGTATTTTCAATGTCAGAGTAGATTTGTGTAGAAATTGAAGGATATCTGGAACTACTTTCACCACACATATCCTTTTCCTCCAGACCGTTCTTTATTTCCTCAATAAATCCATTTACATTAGCTTGTATCGATGAATTTTCCTTGGTTTTAAAACTTTCATTAACAGAACAATCTTCTGCTTCTTTAGTTTCATTGGTGAAAAAATCTTCAATCTCTTGTTCCAAAGAATAATTCTTCAGTATCACATTCTCCATTACTGGTTTGTCCAGTACTACAGCATCTGATGTGTCTTGTTTAATTGTTTCTGTAAAATACTTATAAAACCACTGAATTACCTCCAAATTATCTTGCATTTTTAATTTACACATTTTATCGGCGGGAATATGAACTACCATGTTTGCTCTCTTAAAATATTCCTTGACCAAATTTATATTGTAGATATACTCCATCTCTGATCGAGGATTGTCTTTAACATTTCCAACATCCACAAATTCAGAATGCAATATACTCATCAACTTGCAAAGAATAACTCCCTTTCCAATATCTTCGATCTTAGATATAGGAATATTCATAGAATTAAGCCAATTGATGATAACTATTCTAGAAACCATATTGGAGAAGGGTAAATAATCAAATTGGTTTGAAAACACATACTACAATAGAGGTAGTTAAAGGGAAGAGAGCTAAATCTTCAACCAACTGCAAAATCCCAATGCATATGATGATGGTATACCTCCTAGATGCTTAATATTCGACCATACATAAAACTTCTTGTTCATATAAAATAATATGTTTTTAAACCATATCGATAATATTTGTTGTAAAAGCTCCATTTCCAACATAAATATTACCGTTAGTTCCATACATTGACACACAAACTATTATATGGATTTTATATTATCCATATCCATCTACACAGACTCATCTTAAAGCATATACAATCATCCGTTAACTTTTTCCCTCTTTCTTTTCAAACATTTTTTTTTATAATCCACCCCTTCTGTATGAGTTCCATTTCTAAGTTTCTTGAGACTTGTAGCCTTCAAAATAGAATTCACTTTATGGTTTTTGAGAAGTTACTTGAGTCTGTAGAGGATTTTAAAGAGGAGGCAGTGCGATTTATAGAGAAAGGAGTAAATCGAGACAATTTGTCTGAAATGCTAAGTAAGATTGCCCTACGGAAGAGGAGTAATGATGTAGAAATCAACGATAGTATTAAGGATTCCAGATCAATTAATAGTGATATGGTTGTAACACCTACCAATAATAATTTTGCAAACATAAATAAACATGTGAATATTGAAAAAGCTCCTTCAACTATTACTGATCCTCCTACTAATTTTTGTTTTGGGAGATTAACTAGTAATAATACCTTTTCAAAAAAAACTTTGAATGTATCTGACTTACCTCGTTTCGATGGAGATTGGGCTAATAACCTGTCTCACTACGGTTCTAATAAGAGCCCATCTCATTATAACTCTGGATTGGTTATGTCCCTTGATAATCTTAAAGACTCTGATTTTGATAATTTATTAACTAATTTTGGTAAAGATGCCATTGAGTTCAAGACTAGCAGAAATATTGGTACTCAAGTAGATTCATCCTTTGTAAATGAGGGAAGTCTTGGTTTAGGACAGAGCAATTTAATAAAAGATTCATTGGTTGATTTTGAACTGTTTTGTGATGAGTCACACAAAAAATTCTGTAAAACCAAAAAGGAGCTGGGAGAGATGATAGTTCATGAGGATATTGTGGAAGATATAATACAGAAGAATGGACTTGGTAATATAGATCATCAGAGTAATTGTTGTACCGTTACTACTCATGGAGACATTGTAAACCTGGATTCAACCATTAATGTGTCAGGTAACGAAATCACTTTTGATTTGAAAAATCAACAGTATGAAGGAGATCTTTTTAAAGGAATAGAAAAAATGAATTCTGACAGAGATAACAGTATGGTGTTTGCTGAATCTACCAATCCTACCATCTCTGACAATTCTAAATCACATGGTAGCAATGTATTTTGTTTTGGAAATATTGAAAATCAAACTGATAGCTTGGATCATATTTTTCAGATCCCAGGGCTGGATGGAATAACTGATGATTATTTGATTGAAAATAAATTCAATATGATTGAAAGCAATGTTATCCCCCATAAAAATACCAATTTTGACCAACATCAAGTGAATTCTAGCGAATTAAATGGTTTTAACAAAAGCGAAGGGAATATATCTACCGATGATAATAGAAACAACAGTATGTTGAATGAACATACAATGATATCTGGCAGTAGTAATAGGCTAGACAAGGCAGTAAACCCCAATACTACTATACCTATTGATGAGGTTCTATCTACAGTTTTTTACGATAATATATATGTTCCGAAAACTATGGGTTCAAACCCTACAGCTGCAATTCCTGACTACTTGTATCCCCCTACCCAGTGCCTTAGTTGTGGATTAAGATACATAGATACGGATATCTACACTATTCATTTGGATGATCATAAGAGACGTGATGGTGCAAGAATAGGAAATAATCATGGTGGATTGATAGGCTCCAGCAATCAAACTTCCAACAGTTTGAACAATGGGAATATAGTTCTAAGAAGAGAATTCTTCACTTCAAAAAAGATACAATCTGGCGTGAAACTGGATTTAAAAGCTCCCGTTAAGAAGGAGAATATTATTTGGAACAAGACTAGCCCAGATTGCAATCTATGCAACAAAATAATTAAGAAAGAATGGGATGACGAGATAGAAGAGTGGATTTTAAAGGATGGGACGAAAATAGGAGAAAATGAATATGCCCATAGGAAATGTGTCTTATAATAAATAGAATTGATCTTTCATTGCCAGCATATGAAAATGTGTATAGAAGCCTGTTGATTTATTTGTAGTGCAGATAAATTGAGAGTGGTTTAGTTATTTTATCTTCTAATCAAATGATTATGATTGTTCATCATGTACGAAGAAGCTTTGGAATATTTACAAAACAATATTTCCAGCTTTTTTTAGAGATATCCTTTTGTAAGTAAGTTTTCTTTATTGAGGTGCCTCATCTAATAAAACAACATTAGTTAACTGTACCAGTAGATAAATTATAGCAAATGGTTTTGAAGTATAACCTAAGTGAATATCTGTTGCAGTGGATTAGAATATTTTTATGCATAAATAAAATTTTTCAAGATAACATTAATAATTTTTAGCCCTTTCATATGGCTTTTTATTCAGAATCCAAAAACAATCAAGTTCCGTTGATTCCATTGATTAGATCCATGTCGATGGGATCCGATTTGATTGCAAAGAATGAACTATTTGTAAAAAGAAAACAACCCAGTAAGAGTGAAGAGTTTTTAAATCCCAAACAGTTTGATGTTAGTATGGTGGGTAGAGATGTTTCCAGCTCCCAACACATATATAAATGCCATTTTTGTAAATCACCTACGTGTTTTGTATGCCTGGATTGTTCTACATTTTACTGCAATAATTCGACAGATGGAATTGCTCATATAATCTATCACATGGTCAAGCAGAAGCATACACGTCTTAGAATTATTGGTGATAAGACTGATTATTTGAGACATTGCGCAGATAATCTTTGTAATAATGAAAATACAGAGGTGAGTGATTATCCAGTGCATAAGATATGGATGTCTGATGATTATGGACGTGATAAAGATCTCCACGGTATACCCAGCTATTTTCCCAAGAACTTTGTATTGCAGAATATTCCCATTTCTGTGGAGTGTAAAAGATGTAAAGAGAATAATTTGTTTAGAATTGGGTTTGTTTTAGAAGATCTCTATGAGTTTGATGATGGCTTTAAGATCTACGATACAGATACAAGCAGTAGTAAGCAAGATGATGCTTGTTTTAATAATTGTAGTCGGTTGCCCAGTAAGAATATTTGTTTTTGGTGCAAATCTTGTAAGGAAGTTCCGCTCCTTATACAATCCAAGATGATATCACTGTTTCCATCAGTGGATGTTTTCAATTATACGGCAGATATCGATGGTGCTCATGAGCATACCACTTTGCCAACAATTCGTTCTAAATTCACTCTGAAAACTTATTTCGAAACATTTATTCCATTAATTGAAGCAGAAGCGAATAGGGAGAGGGAAATTAAAGAAGCAATGAAACAAGAGAATGTAACACTGAGATGCTATGACGGCTATGTTTATTTTTATAGCAATATAAACAGTGGGGTGTTTATCAATAACAATGTGATTCTTTCATCGGTTCACATAGGAGATGAGATTAGATTTACTAGAGGAAAGCATTCGTTTACAGGATATGTTTGTAATGAACCATTTTCGGAAGAATTGAAGGTAGAAATTGACAACCTTGAAAAGTTGGAAGATTGTCCTAAAACTGGGTACACAGTAGAATATATTTGGAGAGGTGTTTGTTATGAAAGGATGAAGTATGCGGTTGAAAAGATGACCTGGTATGAGAAAAGATCCGAAATCTCAAAAGTTGTTGATTCTAGTGGGGAATGCATGAATAATGGAAAGAAGAAATCTACGGGAATTATGCATACCGTTTTAACTGGGGATATCATACAAAGGAAAATAGCCAAAAACCAAAGCATACCCAGCAATATCGATGGCAATACAATTTTAACACCTCCTGGATTTCCCAAGTTAAACACTTCCCAGTTGGTTGCCATTGAGGCAGCCTTATCATCTACGAACCTCACCCTTGTTCAGGGGCCTCCTGGAACAGGTAAGACATTGGTTTCGTCAGCAATTGTTTATAACTTTGTTAAAGCTCAGAAAAGGAAGGTGTTTATAATTGCTCCTAGCAATACTGCAGTAGATCAACTGGCAATAAAAATCAACAATACGGGGCTAAAGGTGTTGAGAGTGGTTTCTAAAAGGAAAGAGGAAGAGGCTAGTGAGGTGGATTACTTGAGCATGCATGTTTTAGTAAATGAGCTGGTGAGTGAGGAGGTCAAGAATAAATATGGCAATAAGCATGGGAATGTGCCTGATAGCTATACTGCAGTTGCTCAGGAGGAATTGATCAAATCAGCAGATGTCATCTGCTGTACTTGTGTTACTGCGGGACAAAAACTATTCAACAAACACAATTTTCCAATTGTGCTCATTGACGAGGCTGTGCAATGCACAGAACCACTTACTCTGATTCCTTGTATGTATAATTGTGAAAAACTCATTCTGGTAGGAGATCATAAGCAATTAGGGCCAACTGTACTGAATAAAGAGGCAATAAAATCAGGGTTCAAGCAAAGTCTCTTCGAAAGAATGCTCAGTTTGAATGTAATGGCCTATCTCCTATCGATTCAGTATAGAATGAATAGTAGCCTGTGTGAGTTTCCAAATGAATATTTTTATAATGGATATTTGAGAACGGCAAGTAAAGATGTTGAGAATATGGACAAGGACAATTCTATGACTTATGATAATTCCAATGTGATGTCTTTTAATTCATCGTCTATTCCAGATAAATTGACCAATTTAAATTCTATCAATTTCTTTTATGCTACTTACTGTAAAGAAGAGATAAGTCAAAATGGCACAAGTTATATTAATAAAGGTGAAGGTGTGATAGTAGAAAATATAATAAAGTATTTATTCAGAAATGGTGTCATGGAACAGCAAATTGGCGTTATTACACCCTATGAGGGGCAGAGGAGTTATATTCTGAACAAGATGGTGGAGACTGGCAATCTGGAGATATCCAATGTCGATGGGTTTCAGGGCAGAGAGAAGGATTATATTATTGTATCCTTGGTCAGAAGTAATTCCTTCCAAGGGATTGGTTTTGTAGCTGACAAGAGAAGAATGAATGTAACTCTCACAAGAGCCAAGTATGGGTTGATTGTGATAGGGAATCCCTTTACTCTCTACAAGAATAGGTTTTGGGGTGATTTCTTGGAATTCTATTCTAAAAAGGGTCAAATTTATGAGGGAAATATCAGTAATTTGAGAGGTGTTTCCTTAAAGGAAATAATTAACGAGGAGACGGAGTGAGATTATGTCTGATCGATCAGCAAGTCTTATTGAACTATCAATACTCTAAAAAGATGACCAATCAAAGAATATTTCGAATATGTGCCAAGTGTGGTATTCTATAATTGTTCCAGGTCAATTTAGGGATTTATTTGGCAGAGCATGAATAAACTAGTGTCATTCCTTGGATATATTAATTTATTTCAAGGTTTTATGTGATATTTAGCATATCCCTCGCTTTTGGTGAGCAAATGATTATTTGCAAAGATTTCATTACAGATACATTTCTCACATCCAACAAAGCATAATTATTAAATATGATGAATCCTTAACAAATGTGTATCTATGGCAAACTGTTTTTCAAGAATAAACATTGCAATATATCCTCCAGTTTTATTCAAATCGACTTAGTTTGAAGTGTTATATTCTAAAAGAAGTATCCTGCTAACAAAGAATACACTCATGTCAAAATACTTCATGAATTTATTTCTTCTATCCTCTTCCTTATGTAAAAAATCTTACTTGCTTTATACTTTTCAATCAAGTCGGTACCCGTTAATTTCTGAATGTAATTTCTATGGTTAAGTAAGAAATCGATGACCCTCCAGTTTCTATCACTTGACAGCAAATTATTTAAAATTGTACTTCGACACTTGTCAGGTAATAAATCTAACAGGTAATACTTGCCATCAGCAGGATAGCTTATAGTGGCTGGAATTTCTTGATTACCGATGGTATGTTTCATGCTTTGATCCATACTATTAGACAGATTGTTATTAGCAGGTATGGCATCATTTGAATTTGTCTGTTCACCAAATATAGCTCGGCATACCTCCATAGGATGTGTTAATGATGAATCAATAAGAAATTGATCAAATCTCTCTCTATATTTAATTTGTTTGGTTTTCAAATCAGAATACATAGCTGATACTGATTTTTTAATATCTTGCAACATACTATCCTTTGGGGTGGCATTATCAATAGTAATGTCATCATCACTGCCAGTGTCGTCAATGTCATGATCATATTTATTTTCTAGTACTTCCTGTTTTACAAATATCTCATAAATATATTCGATAGAATCTTCAATAATTTGATCATATCTAGATGGATTAAAATAGCCATCCAAAATAGAATTGAAGCCGTCATCAAATGAAGGCATTGTTTTGCTGTAATTAAAAGCTGTAGGATTGTTATTATATGTACCTTCATATATTCCACCCATCTCTATTTCACTATTTGTTGTTCCACTGCTTCTTTGGTTAAATTCTCCCTTTTCAAATTTATGAGTAAATGATACCGGAATAAATGTGTTGTTTATAGAAAATTCTTTAGAAAAGACATGTGCCAACTTGGAAATCTCTNTGTTGTTTATAGAAAATTCTTTAGAAAAGACATGTGCCAACTTGGAAATCTCTTTGACCTTATTATCATGTGTTGCATTGTTGTATATCAAAAGAATATAGTCCTTTAAATTCTGGATAATATTGTGAATAACCACTATTTTAACTCTGTCAATTCTTACTGACAAGCATTTATAAAGAATAAATTGTAATGAGATACTACGATAATTAGTACGATCATTATCACCATTATAATGCATCATCCTTATTAACTTCTTACTAATATTTACATATCCCAGTGGATTAGCTGTCATGCTATTGAATACACCTTTAGTAAATTCCAAAAAGTGTTTTATAGAATAAGGATTGCTATTTAAGCAAGTCAGTGGATCTGTGGAATATTTGTAATAAAAGTAAGGTAAAGCTGTGTTGTTTAAGGATGTGGTGATGGTGGTATCTCCATTGGGATAATAGCTTATATATTCTACTAATTCTGCCACTCGTATAAATAACTCCTTATTAAATCTCAACTTTAGAAATATTCCGGAGTTCTCCATAAAGAATTTTGGATTGGATGTAGAAAGTAGTAAGGGTAAGGCTGAATCTAAGAAATGATTGGTAATTGTGCTTGAGGTAGTATTATTCCTACCATTACCTGAATTGCTAATAATATCAAACGTATCTTTTATTAGGATATCCTTTTTATCGAACTCTACAGAACAGCTTTCTCCAGTGGATTTAATGTGTGGTTTAACATCCCTTCTATTGGACTTAACATCGATGGCCTGTAATTGCTCCTTTATCTTCGTCATATCAAACGGACTTAAGGCTATTATGGAATTATCTCCATTCCTTTGTGTAATAGTTTCGTTGCTTGTAGCATCCGTTTCAACTTTACTGTTATCTTCATTCATCATCCCTATTTTCTCATTATCTTTATGAATCTGTTGGAGTAGTTGCCTGGCCTTTAATATATTCAATTCTATCATTAAATCATCATGGTCCGAAAATGCTTCAAATAGAACTGAAAAAAAATCTCGCTGCGTTTTAGAAAAAATAAAAGAAATCAAATCGACTACAGATTTGGAATTGATATAAACCAGAGGAATGCATAGAGAAGGAATTAAGTCAAGGAAAACACCGTTAGCGATAGTATTACTACTTTCTTTATCCTCATGACTGGTGTTGTCACTACTATCCTGTACATTACACCATTTGTATATTTTGCTTATCTCCGTATCTACTTCTCCTATGCTTTCTCCAACTGCTTCTAAAACCAATGGCTCAAGAAAATTTAAGCATTGACAGCCTATTGAAAAGTCGATTTTAGAATGACTTACTAAAGAACTAAGAAGAGACTTAATATTTTCCATATTAGTTACACCAGTGGTGTGCTCATCCACCTCTTCTCCATCTTTCTTTTCTTCAATAACAGATTCTTTAATATTTCTATCGTCAGCGTCACCCATCTTTATATATTCCATTATATTCCTGTATAAATACAGAATATCCACTTCAGAATTTATATCAAGCGAGTTGAGTGGACGGATCATCAAAAATGGGTGAAATTTAAAAAATAAAGAAAATATAATGTTTGAAATTACACATTAAAATTTTATTTGAAGCAATTGTACATATATAGATGTGGTGCTGTCTTATCAAGAGTATTTTATTATGCATAATGACAAAGAGAGTATCGGCTGAGAAAATTTTTATCTGGTATGAATGTCGACCTCTACATTATTAGTCAACATACATCATCATTATTGGCTAAATGTTTAGAATTTCCTTATCAAGATTCATTCAATTAGTTTTGTTGGAGTTTGTGGACTATCGATAAAGATATTGGATATGAACTTCTTAATATAGAGGCATATCTTTACTCTATCTTCTCCGTAATATAAAGTATACTAAACAGATTAATGGCCCAATTGAAACTAGCATGAAGAAATACCACAAAGAATCGGAATTCCCACCAGGAACTCTGACATTCATTCCCCAAATTCCAGAAATTGCCTGAATTGGTAGAAAACAAAACGAAATTTTAGATAGTCTATCCATTGCTGAGTTCATTGTGGTAGCTAGTTTGGACTGTTCAATTTGAAGCATAGAAATAAGCATGTCCTGGGATCTTTCAAAAATTTTCTTTGACTCTCTCAACTGTCTATTTACATCCTTAAATTCAGAACGGGCATCTAAAAATAAGTTAGTTAAGAAAGAATTTAATGGAAGAATCAGTACTGATTGATTAGAATGGCATTGAACTGTAAATTGGGAATCAGAAAATGTATGGTCCGATGGATCACTCATACTGCTGCCAGTTGTAGCTATACTCTCATTTTTGGCTACTCTTCCATTGGATATACTGTGCTGCTTATGACTCTTAGATGCATTGCACTTTGTTCTGTGCTGTGGATTAATCAGCTGGTCAATGATCTGTAGCTTTGGAGTAATA
>CAJPIZ010000130.1:858-33143 GCA_905368565.1 Medioppia subpectinata
TCTCTCTCTCTCTCTCTCTCTCTCTCTCTCTCTCTCTCTCTTTCTGTAAACACTATGATTATTATAAAAGGTAACTTTTTTAATCAATGGATCAAAGTATTCAAAATCATTGAATATTTTGATTCATTGATTAAAAAGATACTTTTTATTCAAATTATACTAACTATGAAATTAAACAAACGTATGAGTAAATAGTTTAAATTTGTTTATATTTAATATTATTTAATTTACAATCATTAGTTTTTTATAGCATTTTTGTCAAGCTTATTAAATATAATTAGAAAAACATCATGTTTGTTTATTTCAAACGTAAATCATTGTAATTAAATTTTAATTTAATTTCTTTGGTACCTGATTAAACAGTTTTAAACACCCATTAATGAAAATATTATAAAATAATATCATAATTATTACAATCCTTTATAAAATTAAACAGTGCTATTTTCTTAAATGATGTATTTATAAATAGAGCTAGATAATTATATATTAGTGTAATAATGCCGGGATATGCTTGCGATCGGTTCCCTGACCTGTCGGCTGAAGATCAGGGCGACTATACTTGTAATATATGTCAGCAAATATTCAACACTCCGGTCACCACAACCTTTTGTCGACACACTTTCTGTGAGGACTGTATCACTCAATGGCTTCAGACGAATACTACCTGTCCTTTTGAGAGGAAACCATTGAGCAAGGGTGATTTGTTACCAGCACCAAGGTATTTTAATATTACAAAGTTTATCATAGCTATAAAATTACATAACTTACTTGATTTTAAAATTAACGTATCTATTAAATACACTGTAACTAGGGTTATGTTAGATAGTTTGGATGAATTTAATATGAAGTGTGACTACTGGGACAGTGGGTGTCGCGAAGTGATCAAACTGGAGGACTTGTCTCAGCATACAGTCAACTGTAGCTATAAGTCGGTAAAATGCTCAAAATGCCAGTGTGCGCTCACATCGGGGCACGACTGTATCGACGCGTTACGGGCAGAGATCGAAGAATTAAAACTAACTCAAAGTTGCCATGCTGATAATAGTTGTGATACTATTGGTGGTGGTAGTAGTAGTAGTGATCATTCAGTAATAAGTGATCGCCATATACTGGCCGAGTGTAGGCGACACCTGTCTGTACCGGAATTGTTGGACACCGGAATGAGCGCCGATTGGACCGACAAAACACTAGCCATAATTAGTGAACAGTTGGCCAAACAAAACAGTCTATACCTGGTGTGCAAGTATGTGGTCAATCAAATGGAGCTCGAGTTTGGCAGCCAATGGCACTGTACTGCCGACTCGGGCCCGGACAGCTCAGAATATTACCGAGTTGACAATGATCGTCATTTAAAAGTAAAATTCACCCCGATCACGTTTAGGGTATTTTATAGCGCTAAAGTAAATATTGTATAAATTTTAAAATTACCGTATTAACCTGATAAATTTACTTTTTAAAATGAAAAATATTAATTATGTCATATACGGTATGTAAAGCTGGATTGGTCGATATTCTTGTCCCGGCTCAGTTTAGACAAAATTGTTTGCAAATTGAACATATTCTACACGGACATGAAACCATCGATGTTACCGGTTGTGTCGCGCATTGTGAAAGGGGTTTTGGTGGATGCGGCCAATCGCCGGGCGCTCAGTATGAAAGCTACGGCTGCCGACATTGGGGCAGATATGGGGAACATATATCCGGGTAGAAAGTGGCAGTGCATTATCTATGGGAATGGCTCGGCTAACTATCACGTGACAAATGCGCCGGGCACTTATTTACATTGTCACGTGGATCAGCTAAGTTTGCTTTTGTTTCAGGTCAAGTCTACAAATTTTAAGTGTTATGATTAATGATGGTTATATTGAATTATTATCCAGGATAACTCTGAATGATTATTATATTAAATGAAACATGTGAATAAATATTTTCACTTTGTGTATTTAGTTTTATTTTTTAATTTGTAACAATTAGTATTTCATTAGATGTAATGAATAATTATTGTTATCGTTGTTTTATCAAGATGATTAAATAAAATGGAAAACCGGTTTTAAGCTATTGTAAAGTGTAAATAATTGTAATTAAACTTTTGTATGGCATACAGTGTAATTAACACAATTAAATCATATCGTAAGTGTAATGTACATTCAGTCCGAAGTTTAGTCTTGTAAACCTAAACTAAATCCAAGTCTTATTTCATTACTGTTGACGTGAAACCTAAAATTTATTGGCATTTCATTTGTTAGACTCACTCGCGTTTACAACAAATATTATTTATTAAAATATGTTTTACGTATTAATTATTTTATGCTTTTATTAATAAACTGTTTAATCAAATAACAATTTAATAAATGCCGGGCTATTCAAGCGATCGATTCACCGATCTGTCGGCCGAAGATCGAGACGAATACACGTGTAGTATATGTCAGCAGATATTTGACTGTCCGGTGACCACAACTTGTTGTCTACAGACGTTTTGCGAGGAATGTATTACTCAATGGCTTCAGTCCAACACTACCTGTCCATATGATAGGAAATCATTGAACAAGGGTGAATTGTCACGGGCACCAAGGTAACATAACCATAATGTACTATATATACAGTATACATGTATGTGCTGTAATAACTAAAATACTTATTAAATATCAGGGTAATGGTGAACACCCTTGGTCGGTTTAATATCAGGTGCGACTACTGGGATGCCGGGTGTCGGGAAATTGTTAAACTAGAGAACCTATCCCAGCATACAGTCAACTGTCGCTATAAATCTGTAAAATGTTCAACATGCCAGTGCGCGCATATATCTGGACACGACTGTATTGAAGCGCTGCGGGCAGAGATTGAGGCATTAAAAATGACAAACAATTATAAAGCTATCAATTATGATAATGGTGGTAATAGTTGTAGTAGTAATGATCAATCAGTACTATCTTATCACAAGATGCTGGCCGAGTGTAGGCGACACATGTCTGCGCCGGAAGTGTTGAACACCGGTATGAGCGCTGATATGACCGACAAAACACTGACCATAATTAGCGAACAGTTGGCCAAACAAAACAGCCTATACCTGGTGTGTAAGCATGTGGTCGAACACATGGAGCTCGAGTTTGGTACCGATTGGCACTGTATTACCGACTCGGGCGGCAATAGTGTCGGATATTATAGAGCCGTCAGTGATCGCCATTTAAAGGTCAAATTCACCCCGGTCACGTTCCACGTGTTTTATAGCGAAAGGGTACATGTTTTATTTATTATTATTTAAATACGTTAGGTTAAAAATTTAATGTAAATCATACTGTTTTTATTTTATTATGTATGAGTAAGTTAATAATGTAAAATGTTATTATTAATTATTATTTAATTAATGTACACAGTTGGATTGAACAGTATTTAAGGCCCGGCTCAAGCATAACAAAATTGACCGCGTGTTAAACATATACAATGGGGATATGAAGTCAGCGATGGTATCAGTTGTGACGGACATTGTGTTTGAGGTGATCGACCGGTACGACAGTATGAAAGACACGGCTGCCGTCATTGAGACCCGCGTGTCGTCTAAATACCCGGGTAGAAAGTGGCAGTGCTTTCTATATGGCAATGGTTGTGCTGACTATTACGTGACAAGTGTGCCGGGCACTTATTTAAATTGTTACGTGGGTCAGCTGGGCCTGGTTATATTTCAGGCCAAGTAAAAGAGATATGATTTATGATAATTATGGATATTATTTTTATCCTATATATTGTAGATTAGAAATAATCTTTAATTAGAAATAAATTTCTAATTTATTATGGTAAATAATATAGTGATTTCATAATAAATAAGTAATAATATAAAGATGATAATATCATATTATGATTATTAATTAAAAAAACTTGGTTGTGCCTACAAATTAAACTTGTTCATTAGTTAGATTAAGTCTTCTATTTTTATTAACCTTAATACTATACATGTACATGGTAAAGGCGTAATTGACATATGTAATTTGTAAAATACCAAGAAAAGGTAAGTATACAGTGTACATGCACAATTTATTTATAATTTATTTATACATTAAGAGATGTATGCAAATAAATCAAACAAAACTGCGATAATTAAATGTTACATTAAATGTAATTTTATTAAATAATATATTTTATTAAATAGGACACAATTAAACAATAAAATAATACAATGAATTCCTCATTATAATTATAACTTCAAATAAATGACCTGTTTATAAATCATTGGTTATTGAATTAAGTCCTTAAAAATGTTTTTAGTATAAAAATGTTTAATAAAGCTCATAACGTAATAATATTATAATTATAATATAACAAATTGTATGATTTCAAAAATCATGATGTAATTCATAGCTACAATTAAAATTATCTTTGAAGTGAAACCTAAAATTTAATAAAAATGACATGATTTTTAAAATATCATTATAATTAAATTATTTACAATCTTTATTAAAAAATACCTATATTATGATTTTATAATGCTTTATTTAATCAAATATTAAAGTCACAATATCAAAATACACATTAAAATCAAGTATAAATTGACAATATTAATCCTCTTTATTAATCCAATGTAAGTAAAGTACACGAAATAAAAGTTACATAAAATTGGGAGATGGGAGTACAATAGGGAGGTGGGAGTATAGTAAAACTATAGAGGGAATAAAAACAAGAAAAATATGTAACGGTGTTTGAGATCAGTTTTAAAACATGTGTTTATGTACAACACATCGCTGCCATCTATGCCCAGACTGTAACCTTTATACGGAAAAATAAGCTAAAAGGGGTATGTTTGTCAAATTGGTTGTTCATTATAAGCCCTTTATCGAGCTATGAATTGCCTCGTTTTAATTACTTTAAATCGTAATGATTAAAATAAATTAAAATTCCAACTTAGTAATATTTTTAATCCATGGTATAAAAGTGGTAACCCGGGTAAAAGCGCTCGGTCTCGTTGCGCAACCTTCATTATGACTAGTGGACGTAATCCCAGTGACCACCCAGGCACCGTTACCCAGCGGGCAATTCAGGGGTCCGCCACTGTCGCCACTGCAGATACCTTTGCCATTTAGTCCGGCGCACAATTTGAGAATTGGATCAAAGTTAGCTAGGTCAAGAAAAAGCGAATGTAATTCATATATATTTTACAAAAATATTTGTTATACACAAAATGACTATTTAATCCCATAGTAATTAGTGATTATATATTATATTCATGATTAACAGATGGCGCTTTTATGGATCAAGTACTATTATCATAATGTACGTATGGAGAGCTCTGAAAGTATTTTAGTTGTACTTATAAAAATTTACATAGTCATATTTTTGAGCATGTTAATACCTTACATCGTAACTTGTTAAAATATTCATAAACACTGACCATATATTGTATATTTATTAAAAGGGAGATTATTTAAATAAAAATTTAAATGTAAAATTAAAAATATTTAATACTGACTTGACCATCCACAGTCTTCATTCTCCACGATTGGTATTTCGACCTGTCGCAATTTGGGTGATTGGCTATCTACATTGCTTATGGTGTCTCCCCAACCGGTGGCCATGCATTCTGTGCCCACACGAATTGTTTGTTTAGCCAACGGTAGACATATTGGCTGGATATAACTATACGAATCACTCAAATCTAACGGTTTATTTAACTTCAAAAGAGCAATATCATTGTGGTATCCTGTTTTAACGGTGTTGTAACCATAGTGAACATAATTCTATATTATAAACAAATTGAATTCATTATGTTATAAATAGCAATCCTTAATACTACTAGCCTCCTTGATTCCGACAGTAAAGTTAGATTCTCGATCATAATCATCATAATTACGAAATTCGACCTCAATGATGCTAGTTTCCTCAGCAAATTTATCAAGACAGTGGGCGGCAGTAAGTACCCATTGATTGCTAATCAGCGAACCTCCACAACTCCAACATTTGTCACGCGCAGTGTTCCATTTACGGCATACATATACATGAGCCATCCAGGGCCACGCGGCCTCCGCATCTTTACCGCCAACGATTTTGGTCGCGCTCATTGATTTGCCACATCGCCGCCGCGATCCACCAAATGCTTCACCCGATACATACAGTAACACTACTGTTAATGCTATGAAAATTTTTATATTGCAAAACATTATGATTAAATAAAATCTACTGATTCAATCTGATTTGTGATCACTCTTTATATATTTTCAAAATTTACCTTAAGTTTATATGTTAATTGTTTTTCAAATGTGCATATGTTTTATAATCATTAATTAATTGTAAGAAAAAAGATTAATTGTAAAAATATTTTTATACAGTTAATCATCTATATAAGTAAATCATTGATTTTGTCAAAAAATAATTTACTGATTATAATTGTAAATTAGATTTCTGTTTAGCAGGAAATTAAAGTGGTCAAATATAGATCTTTTAGAATATAAAACTATATTTATTTAAAAGCTATTTTGCAATAATTTATTATTGAATATTAAAGCGTGGACTTACTGTATCATATGACTACATATACTTATACTAGTTTTATAAATAATTAATTTTAAAGTTTTATCCAGGTTATCTTATTGCTCAACAAAATTAATAGATTTAATATGTTATTTTATGAATTTTCTTTATATTCTATTAATTTAATTTTTATTAAAAACAACATTTGTTTTAGCATAATTAATCAAAAACTTATTTGTGATTACATAAACAAGTTTGTCCATTTCTTGGATTATGCAACTCGGGTAATTATTGTTAATAACTTATAGTCATAAATGAAAGTACAATATTTATAGAGTCAAGTGATATATTCCATATTGCTTTATGACCTATGGTTTGGTGACAATGCCATGATAAATTAACGTAGTGTTGTTATTATTAACCACGTCATAATAAAATCATCTCTCTATCTCAATGCATAATATTTATAACGTTTTATATAATATTTATAAATCATCTCTTTTTATATATGCTTTATTTTTTAAATAATTATATGTATCCGTTTTATATTTATTCTTATTTTGACATAAAATTTGTATTAATTTAGTTTAAATCGTATAAAATAAAGTTTACAAAGTCTGTCGTTAGTTTATGAACATTTTTACATCAATTAAATAACTGTCAAATTGTCAAACCTTTGAAAACACATTTTTAGAGATATATTTATTTAAAAATTTTTGTAACTATAAGGTAATAACACTTATATAATTATTACACAAGGCTGCGTATAGAAATTAAATATGTGCACTTGTTATATTTATTATTCTATTTCCATTAAGTTTATTACTGTATATGGTAAAGACGTAATCGTTTGTAAAATATCGAGAAATGGTAAGTGGAAAGCGTACATGTACAATTTATTTACATTACTTTCAGGCATCCAATTCTAGGACTTTTGATTTTAGGGGAAAGTCAATACACACACCATCTGTGAGTCAATACCAGTCAATACGCGATATCAAGCTTTAATGCAGTCAATGCTTCAACATTACAATAACATTGACTTTTCCCTAAAATTAAAAGTCCTAGAATTGGATGCCTGAAAGTTAACCAATAATATATGCAAATAAATAAAACAAACTGCAAATAATTTGACATTTATTAAATAAAACATAAAATAATACAATGAATTACTCTATAATAACGGCAGATGAGTTGTTATTCGTTCAGTTCAAGTAGCACAATCTATAAATGTCCCAGGAGCAAATAGTATATTTCAAGCAATTTATTATAAAAGTTTTGTTAATGACAATGAAATTAAACAATCATATGAATAAATAGTTTTAATTTTTGTATATTTAATGTTATTGTTTAATTTTTAATTATTATTTTTGCATAACATGCAGTGAAAAATATCATTATCGCTGTTTTTGTCAAGCTTATTAAATAAAATTAGAAAAACATCATGTTTGTTTATTTCAAACGTTGTAATTATATTTAAAATAAGATTTCTTGGTACCTGATTAAACAGTTTTAAACACCCATTAATGAAAATATTATAAAATAACATAATAATTATTACAATCCACTATAAAATTAAACAGTGCCATTTCTTAAATTATGTATTAATTAATATAGCAAGATAATTATATATTTAGATAATAAATGCCAGGATATGCTTGCGATCGGTTCCCCGACCTGTCGGCTGAAGATCGGGGCGACTATACGTGTAGTATATGTCAGCAAATATTCAACACTCCGGTCACCACAACCTGTTGTCGACACACTTTCTGCGAGGACTGTATCACTCAATGGCTTCAGACAAACACTACCTGTCCTTTTGACAGGAAACCATTGACCAATTGTGATTTGTTACCAGCACCAAGGTATTGTACATTTACAAAGTTTATCATAGCTATAAAATTACATGCTTGATTTTAAAATTAACGTACCTATTAAATACACTGTAACTAGTGTTATGTTAAACAGTTTGGGTAAGTTTAATATGAAGTGCGATTACTGGGACAGTGGGTGTCGCGAAATGATTAAACTGGAGGACTTGTCTCAGCATACAGTCAACTGTAGCTATAAGTCGGTAAAATGTTCAAAATGCCAGTGCGCGCTCACATCGGGGCACGACTGTATCGATGCGTTGCGGGCAGAGATCGAGGCATTAAAAATCACTAAAAATGACCATGCTGATAATAACTGTGGTACTAGTGGTTGTAGTAGTACTGATCATTTAGTAATAACTGATCGCCAGATACTGGCCGAGTGTAGACGACACCTGTCTGTACCGGAATTGTTGGACACCGGTATGAGCGCCGATTGGACCGACAAAACACTGGCCATAATTAGCGAACAGTTGGCCAAACAAAACAGCCTATACTTGGTGTGCAAGTATGTGGTCAATCAGATGGCTCTCGAGTTTGGCAGCCAATGGCACTGCACTGCCGACTCGGGCCCGGATAGCTCAGAATATTACCGGGTTGACAATGATCGTCATTTAAAAGTAAAATTTACCCCTATCACTTTCAGGGTATTTTATAGCGCTAGGGTAAATATTTTATAAATGATAAAATTACAGTATTACCTTAATTTTACTTTTTATTATGTATGGGCAATAAAAAGTATTAATTATTTTATATACGGTATGTAGCTGGATTGGTCGATATTCGTGTCCCGGTTCAGTTTAGACAAATTTTGCCGCAAATTAACCATATTCTACACTGATATGAAACCATCGATGGTATCATATGTGTCAGCCATTGTGCATAGGGTCATGTGTGATGCGGCCAATCACCTGTCGCTCAGTATGAAAGCTACGGCCGCCAACATTGCGGCACAAATTGGGGACAAATATCCGGGTCGAAAGTGGCAGTGCATTATCTATGTGAATGGTTCGGCTAACTATCACGTGACAAGTGTGCCTGGCACTTATTTACATTGTCACCTGGATCAGCTTAGTTTGCTTTTGTTTCAGGCCACGTCTAAAAATTTCAAGTCATATGATTAATAATGGTCATATTTAATTATTAATTCTGAATTAAAAATAAATTTCTGATCTAAATTGATTAATAATTTGGTGATTATACATCATACTTATAAATTCTATTTTTAAAAACTGATTTTAAAAAATTTAATTCACTAATAATTTTAATTACACAGTGTGCGAGGTTGTACAATCAATAAATGATCCATGTGCGATTAGAATGTACTCTAGTAAAATCAGCAAAGTGCTTTTGAATTATAAAATTCATTGTAAAATTATTTTATTCAATGAGACATTTGAATATATATTTTTATTTTGTGTATTTAATATTTTTGTTTAATTTGTAACAATTAGTATATTATTAGATGTAATAAATAATTATTGTTATCACTGTTTTATCAAGATGATTAAATAAAATTGAAAACCCGTTTTTTCTCTATTGTAAAGTGTAAATAATTGTAATTACACTTTCTTTGGTAATGTTTAAACTTTAAAGTCTATAGATTAAAATATTACAATATAAATTACAACATAATTTGTTCATAAAATCATACAATGTTATTTATTAAAAATACATTACTGTATCTATTAACTGACACACAGTGTAGTTAACACAGTTAATTCATAGCATAAGTGTAATGTAAAGTTAATCCAAAGTTTAGTCGTGTAATTATAAATCAAATCCTTTTCCTATTTCATTACTATTGAATGTATAGTCAGTTTACTCGTTAGACTCACTCACGTTTACAACAAATATTATTTACTAAAATATGTTTTACGTGACAATTATTTTATGCTTTTACTAATAAACTGTTTAATCAAATAACAATCTACTAAATGCCGGGCTATTCAAGCAATCGGTTCCCCGACCTGTTGGCTGAAGATCGGGACGAATACACGTGTAGTATATGTCACGAAATATTTGACTGTCCGGTGACCACAACTTGTTGTCTACAAACGTTTTGCAATGACTGTATCACTAAATGGCTTCAGACTAACACTACCTGTCCGTATGATAGGAAACCATTGAACAAGGGTGAATTGTCACGAGCACCAAGGTAACATAACTATAATGTACTATATATGCAGTATATATAGAGTATATATTTACAATATATATGCTGTAATAACTAAAATACTTATTAATTGACCAGAGTAATGGTGAACACACTTGGCCGGTTTAATATCAAGTGCGACTACTGGGATGGCGGGTGTCGTGAAGTTGTTAAACTGGAAAACCTATCCCAGCATACAGTCAACTGTCGCTATAAACCTGTAAAATGTTCAACTTGTCAGTGCGCGCATTTATCGGGTCATGACTGTATTGAAGCGCTACGGGCAGAGATTGAGGCATTAAAAATGACTAAAAATGACAAAGCTGATAATAGTTGTGGCACTAGTGGTTGCAGTAGTAATGATCAATCAGTATTATCTGATAATCAGATACTGGCCGAGTGTAGGCGAAACATGTATGCGCCGGAAGTGTTGAACACCGGTATGAGCATTGATATGAGCGTCAAAACAATGGTCATAATTAGCGAACAGTTGGCCAAACAAAACAGCCTATACCTGGTGTGTAAGCATGTGGTCGAACACATGGAGAAAGAGTTTGGCACCGATTGGCACTGTATGGCCGACTCGGGCCGCAATAGTGTCGGCTACTATAGAGCCGCCAGTGATCGCCATTTGAAGGTCAAATTGACCCCGGTCACGTTTGAGGTGTTTTATAGCAAAAGGGTACATATTTTTATTCGCTATTATTTATATACATGTATGTTAGGTTAAAAATTTAATGTAAATCATGCTGTTTTTTTTAATCATGTATGAGTAAATTAATAATGTAAGATGTTATTATTAATTATTATTTAATTAATGTACACAGCTGGATTGGACAGTATTTAAGGCCCGGCTCAAGCATAACAAAATTGACCGCGTGTTAAACATATACAATGGGGATATGAAGTCAGCGATGGTATCAGATGTGACGGACATTGTGTTTGAGGTGATCGACCGGTACGACAGTATGAAAGACACGGCTGCCGTCATTGAGGCCCGCGTGTCGGCTAAATACCCGGGCAAAAAGTGGCAGTGCTTTCTTTGTGGCAATGGTTGCGCTGATTATTACGTGACAAGTATGCCGGGCACTTATTTAAATTGTTACGTGGGTCAGCTGGGCTTGGTTATATTTCAGGCCAAGTCGAAGTGATGTGGATTTATGATAATTATGGATATTATTTTATTATGAAATATTGTAATAATTTTTTTAATTATAAATAAAATTCTAATATAATATGGTAAATAATTTAGTGAGTCAATAATAAATAACATAATATAGATGCTATAATTTATTTATATTTGAAATTTGGCCTAGAAATTAAACTTGTACATTTGATATACAGTATTAATTCTTGCTATTGAACCTATTACTAAACGTGGTTAATTAAAAACGAGAATTCAAGAGTCAATGCAAGAGATCATAGAGTAGAGCCAATAAAATAATTATTTTATTACGCCAACATTTAGTCGACTTATACAATTTAAGGGTGTAAATTTAAATACAAATTATTTAAATTATTATTTTTTAATTCTATTTTAATAATATTTACACAATTTTTAATACAATTTACTCACAATTATTATTATGAATGATTTTAATCGCGTATTCATTTCCATCGCCTTTATGTTTAACTTTGAAAACAGTGCCAAAACATCCCAAACCCAATGCACACAACTCATCGTAAATATGTTTTTATTGAGTTAATTTTGAATGATTTTGATCTAAGCATAATTTTAATGAAAAAATTTATTATAAATTAAGTTAATAACATCACAATTCATACCATCTTTTAATTGTTTAATTATAACAAACATTTCGTTTAGAAAATGTCCACATTTTTCATTAAAATTTTTAAAAGTATTGTAATTATAGTCTTTATAATTACATAAATGTATTGTTTTATAAGTCATTTTCAATTGACTTAAACAGTAATCAAATACATTTGTATAATTAGTTTCACACAAATCATTCGATGAATTAATTTCATATATTTTATCACTGGATATACCGATTACACAATTAATACGTTTATTAAATGAATAGTGTGTATATAAACTAATAATTGGCACTTTAATAGTGGCAAATATTTTGATCACTAATTTATGTATTGAATAAACCTTAATATAATTATATTCTTCGCCACAAAAATACACGAATCCATTGTTTGTTAGAAAATACGTTCGATAGACTGTCGAACACACCGTTTGAATGTTAGATAAATTGTCAATAATTTGTGGTTTGAATACATTAACCGATATATTGTGTCTTAAATGGCAATAATTTCGACCCCAACTAAAGACTCGGCCATCAGTTGTGACGGCAAATGATAAATAATCACAACAATAAACGCCACGTATTTTATATTCAATCCCATTGTCTATAAAATCTATTTTCATTGGAGTTATTACATAGTCCACATTAACGTTTGAGTACTGTTGCCAACTATCCAACTGTCCAAACATATAACCCCATCCGTAGACACAGTCATCTCCGGTGACCACAAGTGAGTGATAATAACCACAACTAATATCACGGATAACAGGATTATTAGGCAATGATATGATGTTTGGCTTTAAATAATCTTCAGTGAGTGGTTGGGCTAACTGTGCCCTATCATTACGACCCCAACCATGTATACAATTGTTATCATTAATTGACAAAACAAAATCAAAGCCACAAATAAATTGTCGTATATTTTGTTGACATAATTCTGGTATAACTTGTGGTGTATTGACAGCCCTATTGTGTCCCAAACCGAGTGATCCGATTCAAATTAGTTTATTGCTAAAACATGATTTTACATGACTGCGGCTGAAGCGAGACAAACTCAAACATTGGTTGTGCTCGTCTTAAATAGAGTATAGATAGACGGATAGGCAGTGAAAAGTTACAGGTATTTGATTGGCTACTGAGTAGTTGTCATAAGATTATAAGTGAGTATAGGAAAAGCGTGTATACAATGAGTAAATGTAGAGGTATATATGAAGTACTAAAATAAATGACTATTCTATATGTCAGTCCATGACAATCTAAAATAAATGTACATTATTTGGTTTCAAACTAAACCATCTGGAATTCATAGTGGCAAATAGATTGCAATTTTAATAATCATACAATTATACTTCGCAGTTATAAGCCGTAAAGGTTAAGATTAACATCAACTAAAATGAGATCAGCAACAATCTTTCTAATTATCGCCGTATTGAGTATGGCCACATTTACCGTGTTGACCGCTCCAATTCGTATGTACTAAAATTAAATATAATACTAATGTATATTTAATTATTTTAATTATAAACATTATTAACAATGTTAGCTGAACCCGACCCAAAGGCAAATGCATACCCAATGGCGGAACCTCAAAATCATGCTCCAGGTGAAATGCAAGAGTTGGCTGAGAAGATGGCAAATAGTCAACCACATGATTAATAGTATAAATGATTGTAATTAAGATATGTACACAACATGTTCTGTTTTGCATTGTTTTAAATACTGAATAAAGAATATTATTATTATATGTGACTAAAATATTTATATATAAATAAGGTATAATTGCCAAATATGTTTAACTATTAATTAACTATTTGTATTATTTTGTAATCAACACATTATAGTAATGCAATGCTAACAAACAAAACATTTATTCATAGCATTAAAAATTTAAAAGTTGCAAAAATTATGTTAGAGTAATAAGATGTAACAATAATGGCTCATGGTAATTGACCACAAGCACGTTGTACTATAATATAACATAACATTGCATTTAAATTATTACAGATTCTATGACAAAATTTAAATTCAATTATAATTTTAAATAATTTAATTTGTTATAAATAGTTTGTTATAAATAGAGCATTGATTCTTAGTTCATAAAAACAGTCATAAATAGTTGTCTACTTTGTATGTCTTTTAACTTAATTTTACTTTATCTCCAGTACCGCTTTGGCCGACAAAAAGCAATTTTGTGTTATCTGTAAAATTTTAATTATGAAATAAATTTGTTTTAAATTTTTATTTTTACAAAATTTAATGAAAAGTCCATATGTTTGTAACGCTAAATATGCTATACTTTGTTTCGTACTATACAGTATATCATGTTCTGGTTATCACACAATATAAGAGTTTTATAAATTTTAATTTTGTGAATCTACAATGTGCTGACACCGTCTGGCCATCACTCACAATACTGCATATTTTAAATTAAATAATTTAATGTAAAGGGTGGAGACAATACTTTACAAAGGGTGGAGATAATATTGTAATAGACAATATTAGATTAAATGTACATCTCGGTGAATATTCAACATTTTTCAACATAAAGTACCAGACTAATTTCGGCCTCAGCCAATACTTCATGCTCACCATTGGGGGTACAGGCGCTGTGTAATAGACTGTACAGTGGCGTACCCATTGGACAACAGCCACCATTCATGAGGCCATTTGCCGTATTGACCGGTGCTGTGACACCGGCCTCATTGGGTTTGGTAGACGAGCCAGAAATTGAGAAATTTATTCACAAAACCAGATTCTGGTTCAAAAATACCAAACAAAACACCACAATTATAGGTTCGATCATATTTGTGTTGATATACATCCAAATGTATCAGCACATGGTCTATCCAGACATGATCATTTACGGCATACCATGGGCATTGTTCAACGCCCTGGGCATACATTACGCGTTTAATATCACCCATTGGGCGCACGCATACTTTTATATGGTTTGTTTTTATCACGTAGCACGTTTGAGACAGGCAAACAGAAAGATCACCGTGATGACTGATTTAATGGGCCAACAGTGCGATGAAAAGTTTATACATTATATTGTAGGAAGCCGTTTTTAATATATAAACAAATTAGTGTTTTTCATTCAATCTCCTTTTGTACTTTAGATTTAATATAAGTTATGTTGTAATATTCATTACAACTATTGCTGTTTTATTGTATAATTATAAATATAGTATATATGTTCGTAAAATATATAAACCGCTGTTTTGTAGCATTTACTGTCTGTTAAGCTGTAGGGTACGAGTTACCCTGATCAATTGTATTGTTCTATTTCATATATGAGATAACCAATAAATATTACATTTAAGTGAAAGTTTAATAGTAAATTATTAGGCTAGGCCTAAAGGCCTAACCCCGACTATTAATTGTACCAAGTTATTATAAATTATATAACCAAAGTAGAAACTGTGTTTCTACAATATCATAAAGCAACTGGATAACATTTATCGAGAAATTGCTGATTATAACCAATTGTTTTGGGTCAAATACGCGCTGGTGTTCATATTTTTCTACACCTCGTTGGCCAACGCACTGCTATTTGCCGAGATTTACTCCGGTATGGTATTAATCCCACGGCTTATGGTAATCTACCCACGTGTGTCGTGTCTGGTAATGATCATGTGTTTTCTGACCATTAGGTCCAGTGTTGGTCACGAGGCCTTCAGGGCGTATAAATCACTGAATAATTTATCATTCGCTTTGAGTACCAGAAATATTTGCGCTAAATATAAGGTAAATTTGAATCTAAAATATTTTATTTTATTGTTACAGAATATTCTGTGAATTATTGTATTTTGTAATAGTTAATGGCGTTTATTGAGAAAACTGGCCGAAATGATGTGGGCTTTTATCTCGGTTTTTTATTTCAGCTAGATCATTTCAAATGTTACCAAATACTCGCCATGATAATCATATACATGTTAAAAATTATTGAGCTTTCTAAATATTATATCTAATTTTACTTTAATAACTTAATTATAGTGACATTTTAATGAGTTAGTTGTCGGACACTACGTTATAGAAAATTTCGTGACATCAACTATAATGGGAATTAAATGTAAACCGACTGAACACAGGCCGCCAATCGGGTTGACTACTGATAAGTCTATATTATTTTAAAATTATATCACTATTATTATTTACGTTTCATTATTTTTAATAACATATTATGTAATAACAAATATATGAAAAATATCATTTCATTATTCTTACAATTAATTCTGTGTAGAATATCTGTATAATGTTTTATTTACTAATAATTATATAAATGCATACAATTTTTTTAAATTGTTATTATGTATTTCACTTATGAAACTGTTTGTCAATACATTTACTTTGAAAGAAATCAATAACTAGAAGGTTTGCCAACAGTGTAATAAATTAATTACAATTTCTAATTGTCAATTGGTATTAAATTAGGAATTATTCTGTAATTTACATGTTTGAACACATATTCAATATTTATATCACTCGTCTTTAATATTACATTTTACTCATTATTTGTTTTATTCATTATAACAAACATTTTGTTTAGAAAATGTCCACATTTTTCAGTAAATTCTCCGATGTTGTAATTATAGTCATTATTATGGCTTAAATGTATTGTTTTATAAGTCAATTGCTCTTCACATAAACAGTAATCAAATAGATTTGTATAATTAGTTTCAATCAATTGATTCGATGAATGAATTTCATATACTTTTTCACTCGTTATACCGATTGAAAATAGAGAACGAATGTCTGATTCATTGTGTGCTATAATTGTGTACAGGCCGACCATGGGCATATTATTTTCAAACACCTTGGTAACTGATTTATGTGTTAAATAAACTTCACTTTCTATATATTGTTTGCCGCAAAAATACACGAATCCATCGTTTGTTAAGAAATACGTTCGTTTGACTGTTGAACACACCGTTTGGATGTTATATAAATTATCGATAATTTGTGGTTTGAATACATTATCCGATATATTTTGTCCCAAATGGCAGTTATTTCGACCCCAACTGAAGACTCGGCCATCAGTTGTGACGGCAAACGAGGAATCCATCGAACAATAAACGTCACGTATTTTATATTCAATCCCATTGTCTATGAATTGTATTTTTGTTGGAGTTATTACTGTCGAGTGCTTTTCCCCACAACCCAACTGTCCCTCACTATTATCGCCCCATCCGTAGACACAGTCATCACCGGTGACCACAAGTGAGTGATAATCACCACAACTTATATCACGGATAACAGGATTATTAGGTAATAAAATGATGTTTGGCTTTAAATAAGTTTTAGTGAGTGATCGGGCAAACTGTGCCCCGTCATTACGGCCCCAACTGTGTATACAGTTGTTATCATTAATTGATAAAATAAAATCATTTCCACAAATAAATTGTTGTATATTTTGTTGACATAATTCTGGAATAACTTGTGGTGTATTGACAGCCCTATTGTGTCCCAAACCGAGTGATCCGTAATAATTAAATCCCATGCCGTAAACCATATCATCGTTTGTCACAAACAGTATATTAAACCCATTCTTGTCATCGAAAACGTGAAATAACTTAATTGTATTGATGTTTACTTTAGTTTGATTTGTTGTATACTTAAAATGACTGAAGAAATATTTATAGAAAAATTTGTTATCATTTGATTCAAGTGTTTCACGGATTTCATTGAATTCCTTGGGATTAGCCGTCAGTTTATTTCTATCGATTGCCCACTCGTTGTAGTCATTGAGTACTTCAGCACTTGTCGGTCGCTTCGCAGGCATATATTCAGTCATTGCTCTTAAAATATCACCTAAACGATTGATTTGAGCCGAAAATGTGGTCGAAATGTTTTTTTGTTGTTCACTAAAATTACAAAACAAAACAATACATATACAATACATCGATTTGTATAAATACTTGTTCGACAAATACAATTGTAAACTAAACTTATATAAATCGAATTAAATAAATATTAACAAGGAAACTTGGTCTTGTGCCACGAAGATATCTTGATGAATTGTGTATAATCTGGTAGAATAGGGCATAAAAAATAATTTAGACACAATATTTTTTGCTGATACTCACCCGGGGGTTGTGGGAGGCGTTTGAACACTTGAGATGCCTAGTGGTAATGCATAGGGTGTGCAGAGTGGATGCACACTTGCAGGGGCACAGGCTATGCATTTACTCTATGCATCTCAAGTGTTCAAACGCCTCCCACAACCCCCCGGGTGAGTATCAGCAAAAAATATTGTGTCTAAATTATTTTTTATGCACTATTCTACCAGATTATACACAATTCATCAAGATATCTTCGTGGCACAAGACCAAGTTTCCTTGTAAGTAACTTAATATATTATATTTCAGATTTTTCAGTTAATGTATAATGTTTATATAAATATACTCACAATTTAGGCGTTAATTGTATATCAAATATGTTTTGTGCGATTTTGGCCGCACTGTAAACATCTGTCTTGTAATCAACAGTTTGTCCGTCAGTTTCTTCGGGCGATAAATATTCGGGATTTCTATTGTCTGACAAACTCTTAAAGACATGACTTAAACCAAAGTCACATAATTTCAAAATTGTTATAAAATCTAATATTTTGCAAATTAAACTTAATAGGGCGGTCAAGTGATTCCAATCGTGCGGTAACTGCTGCCATTTTTAAACTAAATGAGATAATTATGACTTAAACCAAAGTCACATAATTTCAAACACAAATTCCCGGCTTTGCCTCCGATTAACACATTCTCGGGTTTGAGGTTTCGGTGAATCACTGCTGGACTCAAATCATGCAAATGTTGGACACATTTCAACAGTTCTGCGAATATTTGACACGAAATAAAAAACTCCGACGAATTCATGGCCTCTTCGGCCGATCGGCGGCCAAATGCCGGGCCTTTGAGTGACAGTACTGTCCGTAAACTGTGTGAACACAACTCCATTCGTATGTAATATCTGTTATCTTCAAACCACGTACTGATATATTGGACCACATTTTTGGTACAAATATTTGACAATTTGTTCATTTCGTTTATTATATTGTTATCGTATTTATTATCTGATAATAATATTAAGTTAAATTTGCAAAATATTAAATTTTATAACAATTTTGAAATATGCTTAATATATTTCTAATTATAATAATTTTAATTCTAATTATATTATAACTCCTTTAACGAATATAAATTATGATTAGTTTTAATATTTATAAAATTTTAAAACAATTTACTCACAATTATTATTATCAATGATTTTAATCGCGTATTCATTTCCATCGCCTTTATGTTTAACTTTGAAAACAGTGCCAAAACATCCCAAACCCAATGCACACAACTCATCGTAGAAATGTTTATACTGAGTTAAGTTTATATTATTTTGATCTAAAAGTAATTTTAATCAAATAATTAATTATAAATTAATTTAATAATAATATCACAATTAATACCATATTTTAATTGTTTTATTGTTACAAACATTTCATTTAGAAAATGTCCACATTTTTCACTAAATTCCTTAAAAGTATTGTAATTATAATCTTTATAATCGCTTAAATGTATTGTTTTATAAGTCATTTGATCTTCACTTAAACAATAATCAAATAAATTTGTATAATTAGTTTCAAACAATTTATTCGTGGGATGAATTTCATATATTTTATCACTAGTTATACTAAATGAAATAAGACAATCTCTAACTATAATTGTGTATAAACCAACCATGGGCAAATTATTATTTTCAAACAATTTAGACACTGATTGATGAGTTAAATAATCTTCACTTTCTATATATTCTTTGCCACAAAAATACACGAATCCATTGTTTGTTAGGAAATACGTTCGATTGACTGTTGAACACAACATTTGGATGTTATATAAATTGTCAATCATTTGTGGTTTGAATACATTATCCGATATATTGTGTCCCAAATGGCAGTTATTTCGACCCCAACTGAAGACTCGGCCATCAGTTGTGACGGCAAATGAGGAATAAGTTGTACAATAAATACCACGTATTTTATGTTCAATCCCTTTATCTATGAATTGTATTTTTGTTGGACTTATCATTACTTTCGAGTGCTGTTCTCCACAACCCATCTGTCCGTATCTATTAAAACCCCATCCGTAGACGCAGTCATCACCGGTGACCACAAGTGAGTGATAAAAACCACAACTAATATCACGGATAACAGGATTATTAGGCAATGATATGATGTTTGGCTTTAAATAATCTTTAGTGAGTGATCGGGCTAACTGTTCCCTATCATTAGAGCCCCACCCGTGTATACAGTTGTTGTCATTAATGGATAAAACAAAATCCATTCCACAAATAAATTGCTGAATATTTTGTTGACATAATTCTGGTATAATATGTGGTGTATTGACAGCCCTATTGTGTCCCAAACCAAGTGATCCGTAATAATTAGATCCCATGCCGTAAACCATATCATCGTTTGTCACAAACAATACATTATAGCCATTGATGTCATTGAAAACATGAAATAACTGAATAGCATTGATATCAATATTATTATCAGTTGTGTTATTATAATTCAATTTACAAACGAGATATTTATAGTAAAAATTATTATTTTTAAATTTAAGTAAATTCCATATTTCACTGAATTCTTTAGAATATTCCGTAATATTATTTCTATCGATTGCCCACTCGTTGTAGTCATTGAGTACTTCAGCACTTGTCGACCGTTTATCAGCCGAATAATCAGTCATTGATCCAATAATATCCTCCAATCGATTGAATTGAGCCGAAAATGTGGTCGAAATGTATTTATGTTTATCACTTAAAAAATTACAAACAATAATATATTTATTCCTGACTATAAATTCTTGTAGATATTTAAAATACTTACAATTCCTCGATTTCAAACATGTCGTGTACAAGACCGCCCACACTATAAATGTCTGTTTTTATGTCATATCTAGTATTGAGATGATCTACAGGTGCCATATATTGTGGAGTTCCCGCCCCTCGAGTGTGACTCTGAGACTGTCTCTCGTGTTCAACAGCTAAACCAAAGTCACCTAATTTTAGGAATGTATTCGTCGTCTCGTTATATGAAACTAATATATTCTCGGGTTTGATATCCCTGTGAATGACCGGAGGGTCTAATCCATGCAGATATTCAATACATTGCAAAAGTTCCCGAAATATTTCACACAAAATGAAATACTCGTAAATAATCATCGGTTCTGACGATTGTCTCACAAATACTTGTTTTTTCTGTTTAAGTACAGTCCGGAGTGTTATCGAGCAGTAATCCATTTGTATGTAGAGGTGTTTGCCTTCGGTCCACGAGTCGTAATATTTAATTACAAAAACTGAGTTTAATTTTTGCAAACTTTCCACTTCTCGCATACTTTTATTTTCTTTAGTCATAGCTTTATTAATTGGAAAATTTATTTTAAATTCTATAAAATAACGTACAAAATATATTTAACATACCTTTTAATTTAATTGATTTAATGGCATATACTTTGTCATCTAAATTATGAGTTACTCTAAATACAGTACCAAAATTGCCCGAACCAACTGGTTTCGATATGGTAAAATCATGTTTAAAAGACTTTTTAAGCTTAGTAAAATTTAATCTACTAGCAGATGTTGCCATATTTTTATTATATAATTAATCAATAATTAAACTGTGGGTTGTAAAACAGAAATTGTTATTAAATATAAAATTTAATTTGTCTATATAATTAATAAAACAATTGTTAAATAATTGCTGAATAATTAAATAAAAAAATTTATTAAGTTACATATGAAAATTAACAAATTACACAAAATGCCAATAAACTTGAATGCCACTTTTAACAAATAATAAATTTTAATGCGTTGTAATTTTATGGTTAAAATGTAACACCAATGCAAACATTTATGCAATAAATAACTAATCAATTATGGTATTAAGTGGAAATCTATGGAAACGTAGATTTAATGGGAAAAGTTTGAAATTATTATCTTTTCGTTACCTCCCTCGATCATAGTTTGAATATGGTTTACGTAATACAATTCAATGGCAGTGTTTTACCTTTATGATCACATTTAAAATGTTTTATCTAGCGTCCATTAATATCTTATATATATTTTACATTTACGTTATCATTGTTGGTTTGCCTTACATTTAATTTATTTGATTTCTATATAAAAGACCATTGAGTAATCTGAATTAAGTATAGTTGTGTTGTAAATGTAGTTAAGACAAAATAAACTATTTAATTTAAATATCTGCGAACAAATTATGACCAATTTTGTAATCATAATTGCAAAACATAAAGTTAAATTTATTTCATTATTTTATTATATTCAATAAGTTATTGACAATATCAAAATTTAAAAACATTTCTTATAAAAACGAACATAACTATTAAAATATCAAATTTCTAATTAATAAAATAACTAAAATTGTAAAGTAGATTAAATCCATTACTTTATTATGTTGTATAATTTAATTTAGTAGAGAAAAATAAATATAAAAATTTGTCTTTAGATTGAAGTTTATTCAGTATTTCATTGAATTCTGAATTCTGTAAAATTATATTACTATCGATAGACCACTGGTTGTAGTCATTGAGTACTTCAGCACTTGTCGGCCGTTTTCTAGTCGTGTATTCAGTCATTGATCTTAAGATATCTTCTAAACGATTAAATTTAGCCGAAAATATGGTCGAAATGTATTTTTCTTTACCACTGAATAATGCAATAAAAGACACATGTATTGTATTTTTGTAAATTATATACTTTTAAATAATTACTTACACTGGATTTATTTCAAACATTTCGTGTCCAATACCTCCCAAACTATAAATATCTGCTTTAATATCATATTTCCTATTGTCAAACACTTCGGGTGCCATATATTTCGGAGTTCCCGCCCCTCGAGTGTGACTTTGGGATTGCCTTTCGTGTGCAATGGCCAAACCAAAATCACCCAGTTTAATAAATGTTTTATTTATTTCATTGTATAATATTAATATATTTTCAGGTTTAATATCCCTGTGAATGATTGGAGGGTCTAATCCATGGATATATTCAATACATTGCAAAAGTTCCCGAAATATTTCACACAAAATAAAATACTCGTAAATAATCATCGGTTCTGTGGTTTGTCTCACAAATACTTGTAATTTGTCTTTCAGTATATCTCTGAGTGTTTGCGGGCAGTACTCCATCTGTATGTAGAGGTGTTTGCCTTCGATCCACGAGTCGTGATATTTAACCACAAAAACTGAGTCTAATTTTTGTAGATTTTCCACTTCTCTTATACTTTTCGCTTCTTCAATGTTAGCTGTAATAAGTTGTTAAATATTTAGTTTATTTTTCATAAAATAATATTATATTATATACAAAATGTATTACACATACCAATCAATTCAATTTTTTTAACGGCATATATCTTATTATCTGACTTATTATTAACTTTCAATACAGTCCCAAAACTACCCGAACCAATGATTTCGGAATTATTAAAATGTTGTTTAAAATACTTTTTAGATTCAAAAATATTCATCTTTTTAAACAAAAGCAATGCTTTGTCTTCCATTTTGCAGATGGAATTGTTTAATCACGAAATAAATCTTTTAGTAACTAAAGTAAAAAAAATGTATACAATTAATATAAATCAATAATTAATTGATATTATTTCATACACTATTATTTTAATGAAATGAAATATAATTTCTATAATCTGCGGAATTATAACAAGGGTTGAAATGTTTAAGCGTTAGAAAAGTAATATTGTAGTTAAAAGTAACACTAATAAAACTAATAGCAATAATAACTATGTAAGTTATTAATGTTAAAATAAATAACACTAATAAATAATCTATTATAAATAATTAATCAATTATTATAAAACGCATTAAAAATCATTAGAAATACAAAATATCTAATATACTCTTATTTGATAATTTATTTCTAAGCAATTTATTGATTAAAAAACACCTTTGTTTGAATTAATGAAAACATTTGAAGTAAAGCATATGTTTATCAGGAATTCTTTAATAATCTTTATATTATCTACCAAGATTATTAGGAGCATATTAACAATAATTGTATTTCTATACAATTCTCTGATATATCAGTATTTTATTAATTACTGACTCACAACTTATAAGTCATAAGTTATGACTCATAACAATTATTTTTGCAAAAATAATTATAATTATGTACAAATTATGAACTTTTCTACAATGAACACTTTTAAGATATCCCGAGATGTTCTATACAAATAATTAAATTAATTGACATTATATTTCATTTTGCACAGATTTATAGTGTAAAGCTATTTCAATGTTAAAAATGTAGTAATATTTTGTGTTACTAAATTTACATAAATTAATAAAATATAATCGTTAAAAATTAGTATTAGCAACAGGTGGGAAGATAAGTGCATATTCTACAAACATTTAGTGATAAATATTGACAAGTATGTAAATATAGAAATAACATAACGTATTTAAAATATTATATTTAATATGCTTTTGTATGAAATTATATCATAATTAACGTTACTGTAGTTACTTTTAATTTAACTATTTAATAATTTATAAAATACATATAAATGATATCCAATAATAATATTTCAATTGTTCAGTATCTAATAAGTACCACTATAACACTTAATTGTAATACATGCTCATTTAATTGGATAAGGGAACCACTTGACCAACACTTTGTTTGCCACCATTTATGGCCATTCGTCGCATACGCCGCCCGATTGAGTGAATGTTAATCCTTATATTTCTTAGATTATTATTATTACTAATATTCTTGATATAAATATGTTTAACACTCGTATTATAAACATTCTTCTGCTGTATGTAACTACTTATGGCCAGACGACTTTCTAATCCCCCAAAAAGACACTTAGCCCCAGCCCTTCCTTTCATTAGTCATGCCCTTTATCTGTACTTTAATATAAGTATGAATCATATAAAGGGCATAACTAATGAAAGGAAGAGCTGGGGCTAAATACAAGCTAATAATATTGATTTATAATGTTTTATTTTATGCATACAAAACATTTATATGTTTTAGAAACTAAAGTTTAGATCAAGACATCTTAAAAGGTGGGCTTTGCCTGTATGCTCTCATAGACAATACATTGTAGTTTTGCTCATTTTGTGCTCTTTTAGATGCTATGGTTTAGATATATTATTTAAAGTTTAACATAGTTAATTTATATAACCGAAATTATGTAATTAATTGATTTAAATTCACTGATAGTTTTACTAATTAATATATATTTTCTTATGATCAACATAAACTATTGTATTTATAATAATAAAACAACACTAGAATTACCATAAGTTTAGCCATGTTGCTTATATCATAACAATAATATTTTATTAAAATTTATTTTACAATTATTCACGCATTACAGTAATTATCAATTTTATAACAATATATTTAGTTAAACTCAATATATTTTAAACATAATTGACATGGTAAAATACAAGTTTTTATGAGCAGGTTAAATAAACAAGGTTAACACAGCATTGCTATACGTAAATTACAATTTGGGTTATGATCAAAAACAGATTAGCATTAGTTATAAATTAAACACGAGTCCTCTCGAGTCTAGAGAACATTTTTATTATTGACAATTGAATTTATTTTATTTTAACATATTGATTATTAAAATGTGTATACTGTATTTAATATCCTTTCTTAAACATGTTTACATATTACAATAATTAACAATTATTTATGATTACTTAACAAAATTAATAATAAGCATATAATTGGAAACAACGGCGTAAACATAAAATGCAAACTCAAGTGAACTCATTTTGAATAAGTTTAGACATGAAAAGCAGATATCGTGTGAACACAACCTCTCTATGAATGCCAAAAGTTTGATACGATTTTGGACTGAAATTCCCCGGCGTTTCAAATATGAGTACAAAAGGGGTAGAGATTTATGCGAAGGTGTTGTGAATCGAGTGGACATATAGTTTAGCCCAAATACCACACCAAAGAGGACCACAAACTGGAAACCATTAATAAATCGGATACCAAATGTAGTGTTAATTGAAGACGTTAGGTATAATAATAATTCAATGGCTGGAGTGCCCGCATAATACACTATAAACAATATTGGGTTATACAAAATATTATGATCATGAGCAATTTGCGCCACCAAATAGTGTTTGTCAATGGCTTTCATGAGTATTCTCTCGCTGTTATATTGAATACAGATTTCAATCTCTCGGTTAATTTCAATGAACTTATATTTCAAATAAGTTGTGCTGATATACCAAAAGAGAAATGCCATACAAACCATACCATAGATTTGAAACAACCAGATTGTGTTACAAATGGACCAGAATATGACCGATAGTATTGTGAAACCAGAATTCGGATCAAAATAAGCCCTTAACATTGACCATAATATAATACCATTGGTTGCAAACATAAGCGACCAAAATGTTTGTCGGAAATAATATTTTAAGAGCCAATTGCTAATTAGATTAAATCTTTCATTATGATCACGATTCATTGGAAATTTCAAAAGACCATATTTTAATTCATATAATAAATTTACAAAATACAATTTCCCCATTATTTCCAACCGTTGTCCAACTAACCCAATGAATAGTATAACAAACGCCGATATACTCATCATTGCGGAGAATACCCGCGGATTACCCAACAGATAGTTAGAGTCCGACAAAAATATTCTGATTTCACGTGTGTTTACCGCCGCCGAGACGGCAAACCTCACGCCCACTACTAATAGCACAAATCGGGCCATAATTAGCGGCAATTGTCGGCGTATATCGTAAATGCCGTTCACGTAATCATCGAGTTTTAACGCAAATATAAAATATGTGTTAAGAAACTTATTGATATCATCGGTCGCTTCGAATGTGTGGGCATTGCTTGCGATTGACTTATTTATGTTAAGACTTATTTTATCAATAATGTTTACCATCTTTTTAATTATAAAATCGTATATTTTATGTTAGTCAATAATAAACCGAATCCGAACACTTTACTGCCCACCCGTTATGGCCATACGCTGTCTGACTGAATGAATGTTAATCGTTATATTTCTTACATTATTATTAGTATTACTACTATTATTGATATAAATATGTTTAGCACTCGTATAATAAATAACAAATTTTTGTCGTATAAAACGATAGCAAACGTGTAAAACATTTGATAGCATTATAATAGAGAAACCAAACCATAGACTGATATACGAAGCCATATATGAGACAAACTCTTCAAACAGTATTTTAGGCGTATGTGTGTAGACAAGTGATGGCGTGTAGGGACAGGTGATGGCCAGCACTGACTTGTCTAACGGTATCGATAGCTTACGGACGCGAATGTCGTAAAACTCTTGCCAACACTCAGGGCTGTGGCCGCACAGGCGCTTGCATTTGTAGCCAATGCGGGCGTCGACTATCACTGTATTTAAAGCCGTGATTTGTTGGTCAACGATATACAGCTCGGATGTAGTATTATAGGACAGGTAGTGTCCGGGCCATTGACCGGGTAGTCGAGCGGTCAATTCGTGTATACGACAGTCCTGTACGCAAGCGGCTAATGTCTTGTACGGCCGGTCCCTGTAGTGGACACACTGTGTCTGGTGTGGGGCCGGAAGGGAGCGTACGATTGTGTGACTGTAACTTATAAAATAAAAAACTTTGTTTGGGTCGCCCGGACTCACAGATAGCGGGAATTCATGGAATCGGACCCAATATTTGCTGTCTAAGCGTTGGTCCCGTCGGTGGACCGTTACCTGGACTGCCGGTGGGGTCACTAGTATTTGGGTAAATAACAACAGTTTAATGTCTCTATAGTTTATGTAGTTTTCCGTTTCAAACAAACTGTCCGATTGTCCGTCCAATTGAGATATAAATGTGAAACACATACTGTTTTGTATATAAAAAATATATATATTTAATCAATTATTATATAATATTTTAATTTAAAACATATTTACTACAATTATTATTATCTTGGTCATTATACGTTGCGTATATGTATTGAATATAATTATAACAAATACTTACAATCGATAGTCAATTGATTGACGAATGGGACTAATATTAGTGCAATTGGTGTATAAGTCAATGAAACTGATATTTATTACATTCAAAGCTTTAGACTTTGCAATATTACAATTGCCAATCACTTTATCGTATTTCTTGAGCAATACATCCAACTGTTCCCGAATCGTATAATTATTGCAAAATCTGTTCACTCTATCCATCATTAAACTCCTGTCATCTTTATTATGAGTGATATTCAATTGTCTAATGTATTGATCCCTTAAGACATCAATTTTGTCCAAACATATGGTAAGCGCCGGGAATGACGTAACAGAAAAATTGTCATAACTTACAAATGTTTCGGTTGTATACGCGAAATATATGTCACATATTGTGTAGCATTGATACAGACATCCCATCGCACAGAATATGTAGAATATTCTGTAGATTTTTATTACTGACAAAATTATTTTAAAATAATTTGCTAATGAATACATGATGATTAACAACCATAATATTTAATTGATATATTAATTATATAATTTTATATGATATATAATGAGAATATGAAGTAATATGAAATTAGGTTATGTCGTACAGAATTCCTATACAAAGATATTTTCAATGTAAAAACATTTAAAACAAGAAGACATTAAAATATATTATAAATAATATTAATTTTGATGTCTATTTGAAACGCTTATTACTAACAAACAAATTTTAATTGAAAATAATGATTCTACATGGTAATTAAATGATTTATCATTTATTGATTAAATCATTTATATACAGACACTATACTTAAATTTTAGTAAACAAAATAATTAATTTTATTACAAAAATATAGTGATTATTTAATGAAGCAAAATGACATTAATATTTCGTAAATAATAATGATTGTTTTATAATTGTCCATAATTTTTATTAAAGTTTTATTACATATCATAATAAATTAGACAATTTAATTTCATCTGTACAAGTGCATAATAAATATAAAGTGTGTTTACATAATCTGTGTATAATATATATAAAATATGCAAAATAATGTTTTAACAGTATATGTTTAAATCGATTGAAATATAATTCAAACAAATTAATTTTAAAATTAAATTAAACAAATTTTTGAGCTGGATAAATTTTCTGGTATTAATTCTAATGTTTTTACCATGATGGTACGTGTTAATTTATTAAAAAACGAATTATTATTATTACTATCGTTGATTATTATTAATAAACTATGCTGTCCACTATTATATAATAATAGCATGATGATATAAATTATCACAGATTTATATAAATTGTACGGAAACTGTTGGTAGGAATTTAAAATTTGATCATTTATAAATTAATATATTCAAAAATGATATTTAGTGAACAAGTAGTTATAAAAAGATCAAAATGAAAATTTATTTTTAAATATGTTCACAGATTTAATTAATTTATTAAAATACAGGATTAACAGTGTTGGCCAGTGGGCGCAACCGTCCACTAACACTGTATAATTTAATAATAACATTATTGCCACTAATTATATTGCGAGTCATAAAATTACAATTACGATAAATGTGCTTAAAATTTAAGTAAAACACATTGATTTTATAACAAACATAACGATAGCAAACGTGAATAACATTTGATAGCATTATAATAGAGAAACCAAACCATAGACTGATATACGAAGCCATATATGAGACAAACGCTTCAAACAGTATTTTAGGCGTATGTGTGTAGACCAGGTCTGGGGTCGCGGGTATGGCAACGGCTAAGATTGTGTTGTCCACGGGTGCCGACAGCTTATGTACAAGAGTTTCGTAGTACTCCTGTCGACACTCGGCGCTGTACCCGCACTGGCGCTTACATGTCTGACCAATTTTTGCGTCCAGAGCTAAGTTATCAAAAAATCCATGGTCAAAATACGTGAGATACAAATCAGATGTGGTGTTGTAGGACAGGTAGTGTCCGGGCCATTGGACTTGCAATGTGGCCGTTAATTGCTTTATACGACAGTTCTGTATACAACCGGCCAGTGTCTTGTATGGCTGGTCTATGTAGTCGACACACTGTGTCTGGTGTGGGGCCGGTAGGGAGTGTACGGTTGTGCGCCTGTAATCGACATAATAAGCATCTCTGCGTTTACGGTCACCGGAGCTCATATATAACGGGTATTCAGCGAATCGGACCCAATATTGACTGCCTATCGGTTGGTCCCGTCGGTGAACAGTCACCTGAACCGCCGGTGGAGTCACCAGTAGTTGTGCCGATAATATCACTTTAAGGTCTCGATAAGCAAAATAATTGTCAGTTTGAAACAAACGATCCGATTGGCCGTCCGATTGAGATAAAAATGTAAAACACATACTGTTTGCAAAAATAATCCATTAATTTAATGCATTTGGTCATAAATTAGTTTATAATATAATATGATATTATTTTTACTAAAAAATATTTTAAATATTTTAATTATTATCTCTAAAACAATGTATTACATAATAATTGTGAATAAAATTATTAAATCCATAGAAGTATACTTACGATCGATAATCAATTGATTGCCGAACGGGACTAAAATCAGTGCAAAAACTAATTACACCAAATTCATCGATATTGTTACTATTAATTATATTGGTATTATTTGGCGATGGGATAACGCACATGCTAATTAGATCTTCATATTGTTTAAGTAATACATCCAACTGTTCCCGAATCGTGTAATTACTGCAAAATGTGTTCACTCTATCTATCATTATATGTCTGTCTATCATATCATCCGTGATATTCAATTGTCTGATATATTGATCCCTTAAAATATCAATTTTCTCAAAACATATAGTAATCGCTGGAAAAGACAACACAGAAAAGTCGCCATAATTTACAAATGTTTCGGTTTTATACGAGAAATATATGTCACATATTGTGTAGCTTTGATACAGACATCCCATCGCACAGAATATACAGAATATTCTGTGAAATCTTATTATTGACAAAACGTTTTTAAAATTAATTGGCAAAGAATACATGATAATTACAAAATATTATTATAGCATATGAATAATACGTGTATTTATTTAAGCAAAATTAGTTTAGGTAGAATTATCAGACAAGCTTTATCATATAAATTCGAAATATAAAAACTCACAATATATTAAATAACAACTCTTAATAAATAATTTAAGTTTATAAGCTATTAAAAGACTAGATTAACATTGGATCCTAAGTCTATTTAAAAGTTATAACATAATTAAAATGCAAATAATAATAATGTCTATATTAGATTTGGTTTACGTTTATTATTTACACCAATTAATTGTTACTATGACAAAAGAAAATAGTATTGCATACAGTTAGTAATTAAAACAATTAAATTCCAATAGAAATATAAGTGTACATGATAATTACATGATAAAATTTTTAACGAATTCTGGTAAACAAAATAATTAGTTTGTTACAAAAATATTGTGATTGTTTTAATGATACATTAATGTTTCGTAAATAATCGATATAAATTATATCATATAATCCTACTATGCAATGATCAATAAATGTTATTGCTAAAATTACTTATTACTATTTAAAATAAAATATTAATTGTAAACAAACTTAACAAATCTGATAAAATATCGGTTTACTATAACAGTATTAAATATTAAATGAGATTTTAAATTAATATAGTTATATGAATTAATAATGATAATATGCCATCATATAAAGGTTTTTTAAATAACTTAAAACAGGTGCAACTATTCACAATTCTGTATTATTAATAAATCATCCATGACCATTAATTTTTACAATTTGGTGTTCATTTCTTCTTCATTTTCATTGTTATTCTCATCAAAATTAATACAATTTTTATGATAATAGTATTGTTTCGCCATTTGTTTCAATCGAATAGACATTTCATTTCCCGTCTGTTTGACTAATTTGCTGAACAGACCATCGCTTGTGTCCAACAAATGGTGGGGAATGTCGTACTCAACCACTTGTCCCGCGTCTA
>CAJPIZ010000131.1:0-33093 GCA_905368565.1 Medioppia subpectinata
CTATTATCCATCAGATAATGAGAGGCAAAACCAGAATCACAACACAACAAGAATTTTGTGCATTTTGCGAAATAATATATAAATATTTAGATTAAGCTGATGGTGAAATAGAGCGTATATTAAACATGTTCAACACCATCACCAGAAAGGCAACAATAATAATTTACCATAAATAATGGCAAAATTGTATTTCAAAACACACTATGAATACCATTGACTTAGAAATACATTGAATTTTTAAAGCTATGGGAAAATAAAAATAATAAAATGTGGAGAAAATCGAATAATATTTATGAATTCATTATAACTTTATACAAAATACAAATAAATAGCAAAAACAAATGTGGTTTTTATTTTAACTTTAAAATGCTTACCATATTCAGTCTGGAATCAATGCATTATTTCATATAATTATAGATTACATAATTCATTATTTGATTTATTAGTGATTTCATAGGAATTATAACAGAATATTAAATAAAACATATAAACAGAATTAGACTTTTAATCAAAACATTGAAATTATTATATTTTACAACAAATTGTTTTCATTTATCAAAATCTATTGCAAATTTTATGATATTGATTAACATTACCACAATAATGAATTATAACATTTTATTGTAAACTAATTTAAAAATTTAATATAATTAGTAAAACAGAAAACGCATAATATTTTCAATAATTTATATCTATATATCAAAAATCAAACAATAATTGAATTCAAAGTTTTAGCAAAACTATTAAAATATATAAATTTTAAAGTTATTTATGAAATAAAATAAAATTCTTTAAATTTTAAATTAAAATTTCTTAAACATTCATATAAAATGATCATAATTATAATGGTTTCATTACATAAGCAACTTCATTGATATTACAAATTGTTAAATCTATTTAAAAATTGTTAAACAAACTTAAAACATTATTTTAAATTATAATTTTATTTATGAATTTAATGTAAATTTTAAAAACAAATTCTTTTCAAACTTTTTCAAAAATCAAAACAATTTATAAATTATTTCTTAGTTTTATTGAATAAATAATAAAAACATTTTCATAAAACTCATTGCATTTAATACTAATTTTTAAATTATTTTATTAAAATTATTTTAACTTAAATCAAGTCAAACAGATTTGGACTAAAAATACAAGATTTAAACAATAGATAACAATCAGAGATATGTTATCACAACAACTCAGTTGTGAACACGTTTTTGATATTAATTTTAATATTGAATTTTCAAAACACATGTAGTTTTTATCAAATATTCACATGTTAAATTGCAACGTCAAACACGTGTAAAATGTCAACACGTGTATTATTATTATTATGGCATAAGTAAACATCCCTTAAGTTTTATCGCAAATAATACAGTGAAATCAAATCAAATATTCAAATGTTTTGTAAGTTTTATTCATACAATGCATTCATTTCAGTAAAATATAAAACACAATGAATTTACTAAACAGTATTACATTAATTGTGATATATAACATGTGCCACAAAACAGTTATATGTGGTCCTTTGGACACTATGGTTGACGTCAGTAAGTATTAATAAATATAAATAATTAGTAAACAAATTAAAACTAATTTTTCATTTACACCTTTAGAGGGAAACAATGCCATCAAAGAGATCCGCATATTATATCAATTGTCACATAAGGAGGATATACCGCAAGTGTATTCAATAGTGAGGGGTTCGCCACTTCACGCCGAGATTGATTTCATGCCCAGTAATTCACCCCTTATTACATAATTCACTTTATATACTCTGGCCTAACCCACCCGTTCCCTCCCACAGCTTACATACCGGCAAACACCCAATACGTGGCCATAACTGTAATCATACCGGAGTTCACGTGTTTCGGTCGGCAATACATACTGGGCTTTCATCGTGAGCGGTGGCAAATGCCGGCCTGTCGTCTGTGCACTAACATCGACCAGAAGTACACTATGCCTGTCGTGTTATACTTGGGTCCAGACAGTGGATGCTATGATGTATGTGTATTTAATTACCATTTTGATTATAGTAATTATCATGGTAGTTTTTTGTCACTTGTAGGGTCGAGTGCCCACGTACTGGAAAGTGGAGGCCATTCCCTACAACCGGCCGCTGTCTGACAACACGGATCTGATCATCGGTTTGGTCTACGATAAGGACAAACAGTTGCGGATCTGTACCACCGATGAGAAAGAAGAGTGTTTTAACGCCAAAAATATATTTGTCTCAAACACTAGGAGTGGTCGCCGACGATAGATATCGTAAAGTGATAACTATTTTTAAACATCAGTCTATTTGTTAATTTTATTTATTTATTTGTCACTTTTAAATACAAGTTTTTTAATTAACAGCACATTTTATGTGTGTATAATATGTATATAAGTTTGTCACTAGAATGTGGGTTTTAAAAATTTATAAATATTAACATTTAATTATTTATACCATAATATCATTTATAATCATAGCTCTAATTGTGTTCACCAATCAATTTGAAACAATAAACTCGTGTTTATTTCTGCAATAAACCGATTGATTATTATTAACTATACGTATCTGTTGTTGACTGTCGTATACAAAGCCCAAAATCATATCCGTTTGGTCGTTATCGCGTGGATTCAGTGGCAGGGCTTCAACTTTCCAGATGGTGGGCACTCGACCCTATGGCCACACATCACATATTCAATAGAAATTACATTAATATTTCACTATTAATACCTCGTGTGTTTAGAAATGAAAGTGAAACCCTAGTTAATTCCCTAATTATCAAATGACTTAACAGTTTTAATATACAGATAAGACAGTTATTTACAGTACGGAAGTAGACACACATTTACAAACTACCGGTGCTTTTATGACAGATATATTATGGGATTTAAAATGCTGTGAAGGTGTGTGTGTTAAAAGGGTGTTGAAACATGTTAAGATGGAAATTTAAAATGACATACCTGTGCACACCAGGTATCGTCGGGCAGGTATAGCGTAACCGGCAATGTATACGACTGGTTAGTGTTGGTACACAACCGACACCCGGTCACAGCCCATACCTCCTGATGCCATCCTATAAACCACTGTTTGTTTCGTATCTTTTCGGGTAAAGTGACAGCAATTGAGACGTAATGAGTCAGTTGAGGTATATATCCTAAGTCCAACAGTAGATACAGTAATTAATTATTTTATAACAAACAAAATATATTCTCTCTCTCAAAATGATACATAAATTTTTAAGTTAGTTATAAACTAAATTAAAAGTATAGTCACAATGGATTTGAAGATATATTATATACTTGTAAATTTGATAGGTAAACATACCTACGGCCTGAGGGTACCCATAAATAATTACATAAATTATATTTATCAATATATTAGAAAACTATCAAATAATAATTTACAGTTTATATAAATGACATATCAGTTAAAACTTATAAGTAGTGAATGAATATAACTAACAAAAACAACCAATGCTTTAGTGATTAAGCTATAGATGTATACAAAACTGATGGTATGATTACTGGGAACGAAGTCCACTTCGGCGAAGAGCGGTAGACCACGGATTAGCGGATAGACAGTCTGTTCGTAGTAAAGGATCCTGATCGCACGGATACCATTGTTTCCCTCTATGTTGATCAGTGATTCATTATTAAAACATATACAGAAATCACCTTGCGCTATTAAATATATTTAAAATGCTTGGTTACTTACTAACATCAACCAAGTTTTGCAGGANTCTCTCTCTCTCTCTCTCTCTCTCTCTCTCTCTTTCAAATTTGATAAATTATAGATTAATTGTGAACTAAATCAAAAGTATAAACATAGTGGATTTAGAAGATACTTGGTCGCTTGGCCTATTAATACCCAAAAATAATTCCATAAATTATATTTATCAATATACTAGAAAACTTTCAAATAATAATTTACAGTTTATATCAATGGAATATCAGTTATAACTTATAAGTAGTAAATGAATATAACTAATAAAAACAACCAATAATTTAGTGATTATGCTATAGATGTATACAAAACTGATGATATGATTACTGGGAACGAAGTCCACTTCGGCGAAGAGCGGTAGACCACGGATTAGCGGATAGACAGTCGGTATATTGGGTACGAACTGTGTCTGTTCGTAGTAAAGGATCCTGATCTCACGGATACCATTGTTTCCCTCTATGTTGATCAGTGATTAATTATTAAAACATATGTATAATAAATGATAGTTTAATTTCCAAATGAATTTCATTTACATTCAGTGGCCGACAGACAGTGAAAGACATATCTGTTTTATAACTCAATGAAATAAAAAGAAACAAAATTTGATTTATTTATTTCCACTTTTCATTTGTTATACATTTTTTTGACAACAATAATAATTAAAAAGAGATGACATTTTGAAATATATGTCACAAAATATAATTAAGTTATTGTTATCTCATCGCCCATTATATGTGTTGTGTACAGTATATGGTAATACATTATTGTGTTATTGCTTTTATTATGTCATATAAATCGGTAATATTACTATTAACACAATTGTTTACATTATAAATAAGTAGCCAAGGTAGACAATTGTTTGACAAACAATCTACATATTATGTAGATAGCGGATGGGTATAATACTCTAATAATAAATGTACTATCTGGTTTATCCTGTCTATCCCTGGTTTGTTAGTAAAATCACAATTTACTCCACATTTATCCGATCACTCGTTATTCGTATCACTATTCACTTGAATTCAGTTCTCCATAGAATTAACATGTACATAATGGGAGTATTATTTATTTGTAAATAGTTTTAAATCGTTGAAAGGCTTTCAAGTTTAATGTCAATGATCTGTAAAATCTGTGGTAATATTAAAATTTTAAATCTACACAAATTATATTGTCATTAAAATATTACTGTTAAGAATATAATGTACATAAATTTGAATATAATCAAAGGATAAGATTTTTCCAACTAGATTTAAATTTAGAAAAATTTTAAATAGTTTGTTGGTTAATTTACTGATATAGGAAATGCATAATTAATTATAATTGCAAATACAATACACAATATAAGTATAAATATATGCCAATAATATGGGAAAATATACTCATCAACTCGTGGATGAGATATCGGAGGGGACAAAGCAGTGGTCAAATCAGTGGTTAAATCAGTGGTCAAATCAGTGGTCAAATCTGTGGTCAAATCAGTTGTCAAATTAGTGGCCAAATTAGTTGTCAAATGAGTGGTCAAATCGGTATAATGTAATTTAAACATTATAAAGTCATAGAAAACTGAATTATTATTAGATTTAAGTCTATTTAAAACTGAAACAAAATCCTTGTGTTTCGTTACAATAAACTTATTGATAGACCACTCGTTATAGTTAGCCAACACATCCCGACACTCAGGCCCTTGTTGCCAATTGGGTCCGATCATCATTGCCAGAAGTGTCCGATACATACATTGTAAGGATGTCTTGAATACCGATTCGTTTGCTACAAAAGTTAGTGAACTATACATTAATAGAGAATACAATAATTAATTAAATAAATACTAAAACGATTGCAAAACACTTACGCCTGAAGATTCACATTAAATAACTGTTCGCCGATAACATAGAGGCTATATATATCTGATTTATGGTTATATTTACCACTAAATACTTCGGGTGCCATATATCTAGAAGTGCCCACAACTGAGTTAGTAAAGGTCTGTTCATTTGTTTTAATCTCTTTGGCTAAACCAAAGTCACATAATTTTATAAAACGATTGGATCTGAAGTTGGGATCAATTAATATATTGTCGGGTTTGAGATCCCGATGAATGACTGGAGGCTTAGATTCATGTAAATATTGAACGCATTCTAACAGTTCTTTGAATATTTCACATGAAATGAAATATTCAAATACACTATTCATCTGGTCTTCCGGTTGTCTCTCGAATACAATGGCTTTGTTTTCAAGAATTGTCTTAAGATTTTGTGAGCAGAACTCCAATTGAATATACAGATGATTGGACTCAAGCCATGAGTGATAATATTTAACCACAAAATCTGAGTCCAATTTTGACAAACTTTTTACTTCATTCAGAATTCGAAATCTCTTTTCTGAACTAAAATCTGGGAAAATAATTGTTTTTAAAATTTAACGCAAAATAAAGTTTATTACAATGTTTTAAAACCTTACCCCCAAATTGTACTCTTTTAATGGCATATATCTTATCATCCAATCTATGCTTTACTTTAAATACAGTCCCAAAACCACCCGAACCTATGGTCGAGATCTCAATGAATTGTCTTTTATAAATACTGTCACTTGAATTATCACTCAAATCGCGATTACTTTTATCTTCACTTTTATTTTCACTTTTATTTTCACTTTTATTTTCACTTTTATTTTGTGATAAAATTATTTTTTCTTTTAGTTTATTCAAATCAATTGTATTATAAGTTATTTGACATTCATTGGCGTAAAAGTCGATAAAACTATTATAAATGGTTTCATTTTCATTCAATTCATTTCTTTCCTTTCCTTTTGATATTTCATATTTAAATGATTCTGTGAATAGATTTGTTCCAATTCCTCATAACAATGATTTGCACGTATTTTTCTGGGATATTTAGACAATCGTAAACTTCTACCAAATCTATCGGATTCTTCATCTTCATAAAAGAATAAAGACTTTGATGTTTGAAAATATGTTCCATTATTACTACGACTTATTGCTTTCACGCCATTTATAGATGATATCAATCGGGGTTTAATTACTTTATCATCCTTTATATTGTGTCCTAATTGATTGCTTCTATTATTACCCCAACTGAACACATGTCCATCAGATGTGATGGCAAATGAAATGCAGTACAAACAATAAATGGATTGTGTTTTATGACTATTTATGAATTGTATTTCAATTGGTGTACAAATATGTTCATTATTATCTCCGCAACCAATTTGTCCCCATTCATTCCAACCCCAGGCATACACCCGGCCATCACTGCTTAGTGCCAGTATGTGGTGATTACCACAACTGAGTTTTATAATGTTTATATCATTCAAATGCGATATAATTTCAGGTTTTAGGCAATGTTTTTCAATATGATCACTTCATGCTAATTGTCCGGCAGAATTACTGCCAAAACCGTATATTATATTCATATCATTCACTGCTATCACAAAATCACATCCATTGACAAAGTATTGTATGTTTTGATGACATAATTGTGTTATTATTTGTGGTGATAGTATAGGACTGTCGTGTCCTAAACCCAGACATCCCCTGAGGTTATTACCAAAACCAAACACATTCTGATCTGATGTTACGAATAATACTTTAGATGTTTTATCATAATCATTGAAAACGTGTAATTTTGATATATTTTCTTTAATATCTGTAGGAATACTATCACAAAGTTTAAACTTGTCTAATAATTCACACATTTTCACAAAATAATAATTAATTTTATAAATAATTATTACAATTACATTCAATGCACTCAAAATGTTTTGAATATCTGAAATGTAAAATTATTTAATTAATAAAATAAATGTTAAATATATTTCTATTGAAAGCATTTATAATAATCATTGAAAACTATTGGAAACACAGATTAACTGTAAATATAATTATAAATTTGATAATAACTATAGTTTGTAATAAAATGCAATTAACTAACGGGTTTTATAATTTATCATTTTATTAATCGGTTATATATATCAGTAAAATTACTGCTAGCACAATTTTAAAAATTTAGCATTTATAAATAAACTAAATTAACCAAGGTGCAAAATTGCTTGGCAAACAATTTACATGTATTATATAAAATATTTTGCAATAACAATGGAAAATTAAAAACATGTATACAATTAAAATTGGTGCTATTATTCTAATCATATAAATTTTTAAATATATAAATCTACGGTAAGACTACATTAACAAAATTTTGTGAAATTATTCTAAACTAGTTGTCCGCAATCAATTAATTATAGATGTAAACAACGGTTGTGTTATTTATTTGTAAATAGTATTATATCGATGAAAGGCTTTCAAGTTTAATGTAAATGATCTGCAAAATAAACATGTTCAGTAATATTAAAATAGGTTTTTCATAATTGTAAAGAATATAATGTACACAATTTTTAATATAGTCGATGGATCAGATTTTTCCACCAATTTTTTAATTATAAAATTTTTAAACTAGTTTGTTGGTTAATTTACTAATATATGAAACGCATTAACCATGTCCAATTTATTGCTGTATTAATACTACCTAACTTTAAAACACAATAAGAATTTAAATATTAATATTTTTTATTTGCAGGTTTTTACAATGATTTACAACTTATTTAAATTAGAAATAATGATATTATATGATATAATAAATATGATATAATAAGTACTTTTGAATAATCTATGGTTGAAATAATGTTTAATTTGTAAATATTTGTGTTTATGATTCTTGTGATTTATAAATTATTATTAAATAATTAATTACAATCGCAAATACAATACACAATATAAATACAAATAGATGCCAATAATTTGAGAAAATATACTCATTAACCGGTGGATGAAGTATAGGAGGGGACAAATCAGTGGTCAAATCAGTCACCAAATCAGTGGTCAAATCAGTCGTCAAATCAGTAGTCAAATCAGTGGTCAAATGAGTAGTCAAATCGGTATAATGTAATTTAAACATAAAAAAGTCATAGAAAACTAAATTATTATTAGATTTAAGTCTATTTAACACTGAATCAAAATCCTTGTGTTTCGTTACAATAGATTTATCGATAGACCACTCGTTATATTTAGCCAACACTTGCCGACACTCAGGTCTTTGTCTCCAATTGGGTGTTGACATCATTGCCAGAAGTGTCCGATATATACACTGTAAGGATGTCTTAAATTCCGAATCGTATGCAACAAAAGTTTGAGTACTTTATATAAATAGGGAATACAATAAGAATTTACATGATAACTAAAATGATTGCAAAATACTTACGCCTGAAGATCGACATTAAATAACTGTTCGCCGATAACATAGAGGCTATAAATATCCGATTTATGAGTATATGGTTTACCCAAATGTGTTTCGGGAGACATATACTTAATAGTGCCCACACCTGATGTGTGGCCGTATCGGCTGGAAGTGTGACCATCAATGTTGATCTCTTTGGCTAAACCAAAGTCACATAATTTTATTAAACGATTGGATCTGAAGTTGGGATCAATTAATATATTGTCGGGTTTGAGATCCCGATGAATGACTGGAGGATTGGATTCATGAAGATATTGAACACATTCTAACAGTTCTTTAAATATTTCGCATGAAATGAAATACTCGAACACACTATTCATGTGGTCTTCCGGTTGTCTCTCAAATACAATGGCTTTGTTTTGAAGAATTGTTTTAAGATTTAGTTCACAGAATTCCATCTGAATGTAAAGATATTTGCATTCAAGCCATGAGTGATAGTATTTAACCACAAAATCTGAGTCCAGTTTTGCCAAACTTTTTACTTCATTCAAAACTGTAAGTCTTTTTTCTTCACTAAAATCTATGAAAATAATCATATTAAAAATTTAATGCAGAAATATGTTGTTTTTTAATTTTACCCCCAAATTGTACTCTTTTAATGGCATATATCTTATCATCCAATCTATGCTTTACTTTAAATACTGTTCCAAAACCACCCGAACCTATAGTCGAGATATCATTGAATTGTCTTTTATAAATACCTTCACTTGAATTATCACTCAAATTGCAATCACTTTTATTTTCATTTTTATTTTGTGATAAAATTATTTCTTCTTTTAGTTTTATCAAATGAATTGTATTATAAGTTATTTGGTGTTCAGTTGCGTAAAAGTCAATAAAACTATTGTATTTTGTTTCTTCCAATTCGCCCATGTTCCAGAGACTACGTATTATTGTGTGTATTTTATCGTTCATTAAAATACATATTAAGTCATTTTTATGATAATATGAATAGATTTGTTCCAATTTAATATAACAATTTTTTGCGTCAATTTTTAGGGGGCCCCTAAAGAAAATCGGGCTTAAAAATTTGGTAATTTTATCCACTTGAAAAAATAAATCACAGAATAAACCATTTACTGTTTGAAAACACATCATGATAGAACTACTACTAATTGTTTTCACATCATTTATTGATGATATCAATCGGGGAATAATTACTTTATTATTGCTTATTTTGTGTCCCAATAGATTGGCATCATTGCGCCCCCAACTGAAGACATGTCCATCAGATGTGATGGCAAATGAAGAGGAATCATAACAGTAAATGGATTGTATTTTATGACTATTTGTAAATTGTATGTCAATTGGTGTACAAATACACTCATTATTATCTCCGCAACCAATTTGTCCAAATTTATGCCAACCCCAGGCATACACCCGGCCATCACATGTTAGGGCCAGAGTGTGTTCAGTACCACAATTAATTTGTATAATATTTATATCATTAAAATAGGAAATTGGTTCAGGTTTTAGGCATGTTTTAAGATCACTTCGTCCTAATTGTCCGGCAGAATTACTACCAAAACCGTAAATTATATTCATATCATTCACTGCTAACACAAAATTACATCCATTGACAAAGTATTGTATGTTTTGATGACATAATTGTGGTATTATTTGTGGTGATAGTATAGGACTGTCGTGTCCTAAACCCAAACATCCCCTGAGGTTATTACCAAAACCAAACACTTGTTGATCTGTTGTCACAAATAATACATTAGATTTTTTGTCATAATCCTTAAAAACGTGTAATTTTGATATCTTTTGTTTAATATCTGTCGAAATTTTATCACAAATTTCAAACTTGTTGAATAATTCACACATTTTCACAAAATAATAATTAATTTTATAAATAATTATTACAATTACATTCAATTCACTCAAATTGTTTTAAATATCTTAAATGTATAATTATTTAATTAATAAAATTATTTTTTGATTAAATGTATAAGAATTTCAATGAATAAAATACGTATATTTTATGCAATAGTAAGTCTAACAATACATCTCTATTGAAAGCATTTATAATAATCATTAAAAACTATTGGAAACACAGATTAATTGTAATAAGAAGTTACAACTTAATAAAACTTGATAATAACTATAGTTTGCAATAAAATACCATAAACTAAGCTTTTTACTTTAAAGGGCAGTGTAAGTTTATTGTAGATAAAATACAATTTATAAATTATTTACAATTTAGTGAACAGGGCAATTTTTAATTTCCTAATTGTCCTCTATATTGAATCATCTTTAATTATATGGATATAAAAAGTATCATTATCAAGTATTTTAGTTTTAAAAATAAATTAAGTGTAATTTTATCATTCGAATTAATTGTGATTACAGTAGACCGTGCAAACTCACATAATATTATCGTTTATTACACTAAGTGTTTTAGCAAACTGAAAGTAAGACTAATACAGCATGAAGTATATAGAGTTAATTTTTTATATTGCCGGAAATTATAACTTTTTCAAAATATGTACGCTATCTAGAATTAATTTAATCAAAATTAATTATTCGAACACATGATCTGAATTTACTAAAAATAATTAAGTATATTATTTAATAAAAATATTATTTTTTAATGGTGAATACAATATTATTAAATAAAATATATTTCATAAAATTAAATAAATTTATTCCTTTGTTTTGCGAAATAAAATCTCATAAAAAATTGAATTATTATAAGATTTAAGTTTCTTTAAAACTGAATTGAATTCTTTGTGATCTTTGATAAATGTTTTTTCAATTGACCACTCGTTATATTTAGCCAACACTTCTCTACATTCAGGTCTTTGTCGCCAAAAGGGTGTTGACATCATTGCCAGAAGTGTTTCATATATACATAGTTTGCATGACTTTAACGATTCATTTATATTAAATGATTGCGAGCTATAAATTCATAAAATATACAACAAATATATTAAACATTTCAGTAAACTAATAAACTATTAATAAAAAACACTTACACCTGTAGATCGATATCAAACAATTGTCCGCCGATTATATTCAAACTATAAATATCTGATTTGTGGTTATATTTACCACTAAATACTTCGGGTGCCATATATCTAGAAGTGCCCACAACTGAGTTACTCGCAGTAACATTTGTGTTGATCTCTTTGGCTAAACCAAAGTCACATAATTTTATAAAACAATTGGATCTGAAGTTGGGATCAATTAATATATTGTCGGGTTTGAGATCCCGATGAATGACTGGGGGTTTAGATTCATGTAAATATTGAACGCATTCTAACAGTTCTTTGAATATTTCACACGAAATGAAATATTCAAACACACTATTCATCTTATCTTCGTGTTGTCTCCCGAATACAATGGCTTTGTTCTTAAGAATTGTTGTCAGATTTAGTGAACAAAATTCCATCTGAATGTAGAGATAATTGCATTCAATCCATGACTGATAGTATTTAACCACAAAATCTGAGTCCAGGTTTGCCAAACTTTTTACTTCATTCAAAACTGTAAGTCTTTTTTCTTCGCTAAAATCTATGAAACTAATTGTATTTAAAATTTAATGCAAAAATATGTTGTTTTTGAATTTTACCTCCAAATTGTACTTTTTTAACGGCATATATCTTATCATCCAATCTATGCTTTACTTTAAATACAGTCCCAAAACCACCCGAACCTATGGTCGAGATATCAATGAATTGTTTTTTATAAATACCTTCACTTGAATTATCACTCAAATCGCAATCACTTTTATTTTCACTTATATTTTGTGATAAAATTATTTTTTGTTTTAGTTTATTCAAATCAATTGAATTATAAGTTATTTGGCATTCATTGGCGTAAAAGTCAATAAAACTATTATAATTTGTTTCATATTCATTCAGTTCATTTATTCCCTTATCTTTTGATATTTTATATATTTTATCGATCATTAAAACACATATAAATCTATTTACACTATTCTGTGAATAGATTTGTTCCAATTCTTCATACCAATTATTTGCACGTATTTTTATGGGATATTTAGACAATCTTAAACTTCTAATAAATTTACCGGATTTTTCATTTTCATAAAAGAATAAAGAATTTGATGTAAGAAAATATATTCCATTATTACTACAACCTATTGTTTTCACGTCATTTATAGATGTTATCAATCGGGGTTTAAATATTTTATTATCAGTTATATTGTGTCCCAATTGAAGAATTGTATTGTCGCCCCAACTGAACACATGTCCATTAGATGTAATGGCAAACGAAGAGGTATAAAAACAATAAATAGATTGTATTTTATGACTATTTTTGAATTGTATTTCAATTGGTGTACAAATATATTCATTATTATCTACACAACCAATTTGCCTGAATTTATTCCAACCCCAGGCATACACCCGGCCATCACTGCTTAGTGCCAGAGTGTGTTCATTACCACAACTAACTTTTATAATATTTATGTCATTAAAATATGATATTATTTCAGGTTTTAGGCAATGTTTTTCAATATGATCACTTCGGGCTAATTGTCCGGCAATATTACTCCCAAAACCGTATATTATATTCATATCATTCACTGCTAACACAAAATCCAATCCATTGACAAAGTATTGTATGTTTTGATCACATAATTGTGGTATTATTTGTGGTGATAGTATAGGACTGTCGTGTCCTAAACCCAGACATCCCCTGTAGTTATTGCCAAAACCAAACACTCGCTGATCTGATGTCACGAATAATACATTAGGTTTTTTATAAAAATCATTGAAAACGTGTAATTTTGAAATGTTTTGTTTAATATCTCTCGGTATTTTATCACAAATTTCAAACTTGTCTAATAATTTATACATTTTAACACAATATTAATTATTACAATTACATCAATGCACTCAAACTGTTTTAAATAGTTTAAATGTAAAATTATTTAATTAATAAAATTAATGTTTGATTAGATGTATAAGAATTTTAATGAATAAAATACGTATATTTGTGTAATAGTAAGTCTAACAATCATTTCTGTTGAAAGCATTTATAATAATCATTGAAAACTATTGGAAACACAGATTAATTGTAAATATAAGTTATAAAACTTGATAATAACTATAGTTTACAATAAAATGTCATAACCTAAGCTTTTTTCACCTTAAAGGGCAGTGTAAGCTTATTGTAGATAATATACATTTATATATTTATAAATAATATTATAGTTAATAATATAAAGTACAGTTAGCGTTGCCAGATATACAGGAATGACCTGTGTTATACAGGATTTAAGGAATATTGCAGAGTACAGGAAGGTGTCATTCCTATACATTGAAAAATATAGAAATAAATATTTTAGCAATAAACAATGAAAATACTAAAATATTCAGATTTGTTAGTAATATTAGTCTTATACACCTACTATTTATCCATAATCTGAACTAATGCTAGAGATTAAATGAATTTAAACTTAATTAATTCAATTCTAAAGACTATTGTACAAACACTCAAATTTTCGCAAAAGTATGATTCTTTGGAAATTGTATGAATTTGTACTTTTGATTGTAAAACAATGAAATACAGGAAAATACGGGCATTTTTGGTAAAATTGTCCCAATAATACAGAATATCCAATATAATATATTATTTTCTGGCAACGCTAAGTACAGTACATATATCCGATCTAGTTGTTAATTTGATTTCAATACGATTTAGTGACCAGCGCAGTTTAATTTCTGAAATGTCTTCTATATTGAATCATATTTAATTATATGAATATAAAAATTATCATTATCAACTCGTTTTAAAAATAAATTAAAATGCATTGTTAAGTCAGATTAATTGTTATTATAGTACTTTGCATACTCACATACTATCGTTTATTACAAAATTAGCAAGCTGAAAGTATACAGTGTACTGTACAGAGTTAATGTTTTATTGCACACTGTTCAACTCAATTAATAATTTTTAAACATAGACCATTTTTTAGTAATTAATAAATGTTATTTTGTAGTTTCAAATGAATTGACTCCCAATTGAAAATGAAAGCTACGTTTATAATATACAGTAGTGTTAGCCAAACGCGATCATCATTTGTGTAAGAATAGAGTGACCAACATATAAACTATAAGCACAACTATTGAATACTCATTTTTGATAATTTATAAGTAATTAGAAATACATTTATATTTCTGGAAATTTTGAAAGAAAAAGCTTAAAAATGTTATTATTTGCTAAACAATTTGATTTTCTATTAAATTATTAATATATAAATTCATGTGATTTGTTGAGGGAATTGGCCACTCTAAAAAAATCGGACGCGTCCGATTTTTGGCTAACAGTAATATACAGGTATATTTATTCAATACACTTACTTATTATTGATCTTTATCAAGCTCAACCTAGTACTATTCCTGGCTATGTTGAGAAAGTCTTAATTGGTTAAATATATTATTACCATAATTTAATCCTAACTTTACTTGATAATAATTGTTTTAAACATAGGATATACACCATATGTATTAACACACGCAGTAATAAACATATCGACAGTATGCACGCGGGGCTCTTATTTAGCCAGCATGATTTTAAGTGCTACTTACCCCGAGTACCTCACGTGCAACGGTTACCATGTGTTTAGCGGACCCTTTCCGGGCTATGTGGGCACCGACTTGCGGGGCAATGCTGTGCCCCTACCCGTCAACAATGCAACTGCTATTAGAATTTCTACGAATGGTAAAGTTTGTAATTTATAAAATTTTTATATAAATGTACTTTATATGTTAATTCAATTAATGTGTTTTAAAATATATTTCTGCTCTATATTGTATTTAACTTTACATGGTATTTAGTGCGTATTATACAAGCATATTCTAAAGTTTAGAATAGTTTAGAATCTAAACAGATTGTAATTTATATAACCTAGGTGCTGCATTTGAAATAATCAAGGGCAGAATTACTGGCGGTCCATGTGTTGGGGATTTCTTTTATCAAGCTGTAAACGCAGTGCCCGTAAATCCATCAGGATGTTTTGGTAGTGGCCATAGGGGTGCGATTATAAATCATTGCATTACCAAGGTAATTGGTCACCGATGTCAATCCACATGCCAGTTATGTGTGAATGGCACATTTTTATTAACGCCTCCCTATATTACTAATTGGGGACCTATTTTTAATTAAAATTGTTAATATCGGGGGTGTTTTTACATAAGTGGTATGTTAACATGTTAAATGAGGTATTATAGTTGATATTTAATTACAATAATCATGTTATTTCAGTCTTATTTAGCAATAAATTAATAATTAAAATAATAAAACATAATTATATTTAATTTTAAATAAAATGAAATCCAAATTCTAATCTGAATTAAGAAAAATAAATTAAAATTCATTTTATAACTAAATAAATTGTAACTTTAAAACAGTCTGCAAAACACATCATTTATTATATAATCTGCAAAATGAAAATATAATTTAGCAAGAATATGTTTTTACAACTTTATTTTAAATTACCTAACTAGTTTTTATTACAGACTGTTCAACTCATCAAATAATGTTTTATTATGTGTAATCTATTTTAATAATTATTAAATGTTATTTTGTGAATTGAGCAACATTTGAAAATGAAGGCTATGTGTATATTATATACTTATTTAATTCAATTAATTATTATTGATCTTTATCATGCTCAACCTAGTGTTATACCTGGCTATGTTGACAGAGTTCTAATTGGTTAAATATAACTTTACCATATTTTAATCCTAACATTTTTTAAATAATAATTGTTTTAAACATAAAATCCATTGGATATACACCATATATACTAACAAATGGCACCACAAATATAACGACGGTATGCACGCGGGGCTCTTATTTATCCTACATGGGCATAAGCGGCACTTATCCCGAATATCTCACGTGCAACGGTTACCACGTGTTTAGTGGACCCTTTCCCGGCTATATTGCCACCGATCTTCAGGGCAATGCTGTGCCCCTACCCGTCAACTATGCAACTTGTGACAGACTTTTTGTGAATGGTAAATTTTAATAATACAATTTTTGATTTTAATGTAAATGTACTGTATATAGTTATAATAATTATTTCTGTGCTACACTATATTGAACTTTACATTATATAATAAAGTTTTCTATACTCATATTCTAATGTATACTAAATAAAATTCTATTATAACTTATATTGTAACTTGATTGAATAATTTAGGTGCTGCTTTTGAAATAATCAAGGGCAGAATTACTGGCGGTCCATGTTCTGGTGATTTCTTTTATCAGGCTTTAAACGCGGTGCCCATTAATCCATCAGGATGTTTTGGTAGTGGTTTACGGGGCACGATTATAAATCATGCCATAACCAAGGTGATTGGTCACCGATGTCCATCCATATGCTAGTTACGTGTTAACGGCTCATTCATATTGACGCCTCCCTATATCACTAATAGCGGGACTATATTTGAATAGCATTATTATGTATTGTCACATAATTTATGTCATTGTGTAATTGTAATAATAAAGTTTTAAAATATTTATTTTAAGAATTTATTAAGAAATTATTTAGTTAGTGTGTAAATTAAATTTGCTTTATTAAGTCACATAGTAACTTAATATTTATCATCTGGTACATTAATTGAAGTGTAATTTATTAATTGTATACATGTTTATTACAAGTGGTAATTACTAATGTGCTAACAAGTATAAGGTTGAGTTGATTATTAACAAAATCAAATTGTTTTTACAAATTATATCATTATAAATAATAAATAAAAATGATTGGTGTGATTGTTATATATATTTGCCTAGCTCAATTAATAGGCAATTATTCTAATACTGTTCAGTGTGCTCCCTATGCTACTCCCATACCTGGATTTACGGATATAGTCATTATTGGTTAAACATATATTTTATTATATAAATCAACCGCGTTTGTTTTAGACTTAACCGTAGACTTTAATGCTAAAACTTATTCATTAAACTTATTGTTAAATATATAATTAGATTGTTAGCATTTTATATAAAAATTAATTTAATAATATAAACAATTGTTTATTTGCATAAAAACACGTTTTTACATAAAAAAATATCTGATTTAATTGTGTTTAAATGTTTTTTAAAACGTTCAAAACTTAATTTCAATGTTTGAATATAATGTAATGAATGGGTTTTAACATTAGTCCTTATGATTAAGCCTAAAACAAACGCGGTTGATTCATATTATATTGTATATTTAATTTATATAACATAATAACAATGTGTTTTTATAAAACAAATTATCCATAGGTATTACACCGTATATACAGACAAATACCGTCATATATCTGACAACGGTATGCACGGGTGGTTCATATTTTACCAATATCTATTTGAATGCAACTTTTCCAGATTACCTCACGTGCAACGGATATCATGTGTTTAGTGTAGTGTTCCCGGGCTATGTCGGGATCGACCATCAGGGAAATAATGTGGTCATGCCTATGAATAATGCTACTCTTTATAGAAATTCTGTGAATGGTAACTTAAAAATTTATTTAATATACCATCCTATTAATCTAATTATTAATATCATTATCATCAACACCTAAGCCAAACATAATATAAGTCTAATAAGAATTCATTATGCAATTTAATAAACTACATGATTTTATTGTGACCTAGGTGCGTTATTCGAAATAAAAGTGGGTAAAATAACGTCGGGTCCATGCGCAGGTGATTCATTCCAACAAGTTGCAACCGCTAAGCCTTATCCACCAAATGGTTGCTCTGGTAGTGGTGTCAGGGGTTGGATCGCTAATTCTGCCAATTTAAAGGTGATTGGCCCCCGATGTCAATCCACATGCGATCTACGTGTAAATGGCATAGTTCAATTCACCCCTAACTTTCTTACTAATACTGTAAATAATTAATAGTAATTTTTCTATATAATGCATTAAATAATGATAATGGAAGTATTACATTGTAAACAGTTTATATTGAAAAGTATAATGATTATTTAATTTGGCGATAATTACAATGTAATACGAATAATTAATAAATAATTATTTTTAATATTACTGATATAATTTACTTTTTCAAAGTATTTGTTTTATTAATTTTTATATTTAATTCTATTGTGGTCATTACTATTATGTTATTAATTATTATAATGTGTTCGTTAATAATTAATCAATTGTATATAATTATTGAATGCAGTACAATTGTACTTAAGTATAATACATTACAATATAAAAGTGAGTAGTCTATTAACAAAATCAAAAATCAAGTAAAACTCAAAGCGTATAAATGCGGGCAAATGAGGGTTAGATTACAGCGTATTGTCTACCTTTTGCGTAGTCCTGAAAAAACAAAAATCAAATTGTTTTTAATTCATATGAAATAAATAAAAATAAAAATGATTGCTGTGTTTGTTATATATATTTGCTTAACTCAATTAATAGGCAATTATTATAATACTGTTGAGTGTGCTTACGTTTCTCCCATACCTGGAGTTGTGGATATAGTTACAATTGGTTAAATAAATTTTAATTATTTAACATTTAAAGAGAATTTTTAATTTATATAATACAATAACAATGTTTTTATAATTGTTATTTTTTTGTCTGTTAATTGTTATAATTTATCTGTAGGGACACCATATATACTTACAAATGGCACAATATACCAATCAACGGTATGCACTGGTGACTCCTATTTTACCATGATGATATTGAACGGAACCGCTCCCGAGTACCTCTCGTGCAACGGGTATCACGTGTTTAGGGAACCGTTTCCCGGATATGTTGGTGTCGATCATCGGGGAAATACTGTACATTTACCAGTTAATAATTCTACTGTTATTAGAAAATCTGTGAATGGTAAATTAAAAATTTATAAGTTTATTATGTGATTTAATAAACCACAAATTTTTATTACGATCTAGGTGACTTATTGGAGATAATCCAGGGTAAAATATCTTCGGGTCCATGCGCAGGTGATTTATTATATCAAGCTGCATATGGTGTGCCTAATCAACCGGACGGGTGTTTTGGTAGTGGCGTAAGGGATATGACTGTAAATTTTGCGGTAAACAAAGTGAGTGGTCCTAACTGTCAGTCCACATGTGAAATGCAAGTTAACGGATGGTTTCGATTTAGCCCTAACTTTCTTACTAATACTGGTATTATTGGATAATAATTGATCTATCTCTAATATACATTTAAAAATGTTAATGTAAGCATTTAATAGTTTATTTTGAAAAATACTGTTTACTGCATATTTAATTTAGCGATATTTATAATGTATAAATTAATAAATAACTATTTTGAATATTACTGTTAATAATTTGAATTTACATACAGTATTTGCATTTATTTATCTGCCAATATGTGTACAATATTTATTTATTACCGGCACATAGGTATGTTTTTAATATTTTATTAATCTAAATTATTTTTAATACTACTCAACATATAGTGTGTAAATTAAATTTGCCTTAATTTTAAATAATTTTATGCAATATCCATAATATACTGTAATTAATACTAATTTAAATAGATTTCAAATTATAGTTAATGTCTTAATTCACAATAAAAACACTAATAAATGTAAATTTGATAAATAAATGCATACAAATAAAATGTATAATTAATGTAAATATCAAATTACTTATTATTTTAATTCAAAAAACATTTTCACGTAACCAATACTTGGGTATTATTCAGTGAGTTAACGCTAAATACATGATATAATTTACACAGTTATAACTACAAAACAAACTAACCATGGCCGATTCCGGTCCGAAATTTGACCCTACTCAACCTTTAGACGAGGACACTCGTATCGTAGAGGCGGGCATTCACCTCTATAAATTTGGGCCCTCCTTATATCCGGTGAGTCGAGTAAAGCGCAGCCGATTCCGGCACCCGGCCATCATATTCACGACATCCCTCTACTATATCCTACGATCGCTATTTGTATTCCTGGAGCCCAAACATGACATGTATTTCTACCAAAAATTGGGTGATTTTGGGTATATGTTTGGCGATAAAGACAACTACAATATCGTTGTGATGTTCACTATATTGTTGTCATTTTTCTCGCAAATCTACAATTTCTACGCCTATTGGCGCGGAGTTGAGCCCACATTCATGCGGGTGTTTGATATGATGGCCGGCGTCCGATCGCCCCAATCCATGGGCCTCAGAGATCCGGTCATCATAGGGCGACTGTTGCGCCGGACCAGGATCGCTTTTCTCATAGGCAACAATGTGCCCAACTCGCTGAGTTTTACCATATTCTGTTTGAACTTTTTCCTGTTCCTGAACCACTCGACACTGGATCAGATGGTGATGTATGTCATACCGCACTCGTTTGGCTGGGGTCTCATCGTTAACTACATCTATAGCATAATCTTCTGGCAATTGATTTACTTTTATTTGATCGCATTTTACCTGAAGTCTAAGCTAAAGGAGATGAACGGCCGACTGGAGGCCCGCCGTTACGGCAAATGGCCCATCAGTTTCTATCACGTGAACGAGTCGTTGACCAGAATATACGGCGAGATCGGCGAATACAACACCTATTGGTGCTATTATTGCCTGTTTGTGTGGACCACTTGCGCTGTTATACTAAGCACTCTGTCCTTCTTCATCATCTTTGGCGATATGTCACTAGTCTTACGCTTTTTATGCCTGTATTTCGACGCCTTCTTCGTCTTTCTGCTGCTTCTTGTGATCAGAATCTGTTCCACAGTTTATTTGGAGGCAAACAAGTCGTACAAACTGTTGAACACTTTGATGTGTCGATGGGATCAGAAGAATCCGTGTAAAGCCATCAAGGTTAGTTTGGTTTCAATCTGGATTAGTTTTTTATTTCAATTTTTATGCGTTTACTTTAGTTAACAATATGGTTTGATCTAGTTGTCTTTATTTTGCTTTCGGTTATTGTTTTTTTATTATTTTTTATTTAATTGTAAATTTATTTATTTTTAATTGTCTTATAGTTATTGATTATAATGGAGAGAATCGGTAAAAGGAAAGTCGGGTTCACCTGTTGGAAACTATTCATCATAAACTCCTTTCGCGGATACGAGGTATTCATTGTTATAGCAATTGTTTAAACCTATATTAATTAATTGTGATTTATATGTACTTATCAACAGATAATAGCGTTTTGTATTTTGCTGTTCATGAAAGTGATCGAAGAATAAAATACTACAGTTCTGTAGTCTCTGTTATATTTATTTTTGCATAAGTTTTTAGTGAGATTGAATTTTGGGGCATAAGAGTAGTTGTTTATCAAACAATTATTTTTTTGTGTAAATAATATATGTTATTTATTCAAATAATATTAGATAATAATAATATTTTTAAAGTAATTCAATTCATAATGAATTTCATTAACAAAATCTAATCAATATTCGCATAAATTGTATGAGAATTAAAACATTTTGAATGTCAAAGATTTTCATATGAAAACTTATATCTAATTATAAGATAACTAAAATTTAATTATAACTCAATGGCAAAGTACGGTAGTATCCCTTTTAAGTGTTTCCCCTATTTATGACTTCCTATCCTCAAGGTACTTTGTAAGTGATTTTCATCTTTCTGTATTGTGTAATTGATTATAAATTTTACCACATTTATAAATGCAATTAACAATCATTTTATCTAAATTTAATGTAATTTACATTTGACATTTTCGAAATAAACATTACTATTTTTAATATAGTGGTTATATTTTAACTCAAAATTTTATTTAAAATTTGAAGTTATCTTATTTAAGGTAAGTAAATATTAACAGTAAACGTATTAACATAATTTCGTGTATAAAGTGTACGGTATAAATAATTTTATCAATAAATATACTGTATAAACATTGTAAACACTTGGTGCTTTTTATATAAAGCCTTTACCTTTGTATAAATATATTTTTTATATAGTTATATTTATATTTTAAAACTAATTTTTAAACATATTTTAAAATTTGTTATAAATTGCATTCACTAATTATATGAAGTTATTTTGTTAATATTTTCAGTATGTTTTTATTACAAGTGATTTTTTGGATTTATTCAAATAAATTAATTTTGTTGTTAACTTTATTCATATATATTTTATCAAAACAATTATATAATGAATATCGTCTGAGAAATGCGTTACCCCCGGGTCCTATTGGACTACCATTTATCGGGTATATGCCATTTCTTAAGGGCGAGCCCTCCAGAGTGTTCGTACAATTGGCCAAAAAATACGGACCAGTTTTTGGGTTTGTTTTTTATAAATTTATTTCACTACAAAAAATTAATTAATCAAATTTTTTCATTAAAAGCCTGCAAATGGGTTCGCAACCAGTGGTGGTTCTCAACGACTGGCCGTCAATAAAAGAGGCACTTTCTCACAATTCGGCTCTACATCGGCCTAAACACAACTTCTTTAACACTGCATTTCCTGCGGGTGTTATTTGTTAATAAAAATATTAAACTAAATATCACTTATTTAATAAAAATTACCACTTTTTTCAGGGTTTGCGGCAATTAGTGGCGACGACTGGAAAGTACAAAAACGGTTTACTTTCCATCAGTTAAAAAATCTTGGTTTTGGTAAGACATCGATGGAGGACCACATCATCGATGAGATCAATCATATGTGTCAAGTGTTGGACGCGAAAGAGGGACAGGAACTTGAGTTCAGGACTATATTCCCGATTAGTGTTTCAAATAATGTAAATTCCCTTAACTTCGGGCGACGTTTTGATTATACGGACAGTAAAAAGAAAGCGATCGATGAGTTCCTGAAAATGGACCCGAGTATTAACATAACAGGGTTCATTGCCTTTTATCCCATTTTAGCACGATTTCTATTGAAATATCTAACATTTCTATTGCCCTCATCTCTACAAAACACTACTAATATTGTTAAGGGAGTGACAGATATTATCAGGTATTTATTCAACACAACTTTTACTTATAAATAATATAATCAATTAAAACAATAATCTGTTTTAATCGGTTATATTTAGGACTGAATACGAAACACATGTGAAAACATTTGATGAAAACAATAATAGGGATTATTTAGATGCTTTTATCGCTGAATTGCGAGTGAATAAGCATGGTGATAATAAGACATTTAATTGTGAGTATAATATTATTTTACATTTAAATTATTATTAAATTACTAAATCATAGACAATATGCTGGCGGGAAATGCCTTTGATTTGTTTATTGGCGGCTCGGCTACTGTATTGATGACCCTCGAGTGGGCGCTATTGGTTTTGGCCACTAATCCACAAATACAACAACACTTACACAAAGAGATTGATGACGTGATCGGCGGTGAAAGGAGTCCTACGTTTGCCGATAAAAACCAAATGCCTTTTTTACAGGCATTCATGTATGAGGTGTGGAGGTTCAGGACAATTGCCCCAATTAATCCAACTCGATGGTATTACTTTTTAATATCTCTCTCTCTCTCATACCTTTCCATTGATATATAATATGATAGACTTATTCATAGAATAAAAGATTTGACTTTCAGATTTTTCCCGATAAAAGTGGTCACTGCGGTCAAACACTCTCTCTCTCTCTCTCTCTCTCTCTCTTATTTATATAACAATTTGCGTTAACTTTCAGTGCGTCTAAAGATATGGTAATCTCAGGATTCAAAATACCAAAAGACACTCAAATTTTGGTCAACTTCTGGGCCATTGATAACGACCCAAACCTTTGGGATAATCCATCGGAATTCAGACCCCAAAGGTTTCTCAGCGAAAATCTCAAGACATTCAAAAAACCCGAGCATTTGATACCATTTTCATACGGTTTGTATTGATTTAACAAATAATAGCTTCACTAATGCAAAGGTGTTGTGCATTAGGGAAGAGGTCGTGTCCGGGAGAGGGCTTAGGAGTTGTCGAAGTGTTTCTATATCTGAGTTCTTTGCTTCAGAAATACGACATCAAAGCCAACCATAAAACCGATCAAAACCTTGAATATGAGTTTCATCTGTTAATCACTCCGAAACACAATACTGTCTTCAATATCACTAAAAGACACAAAACAACGTTTCGCAGAGCGGATGAATCGGGTAAACGCGGGTAGAATTGGATAAACGCGGGTATTTAAGACTAACATACTCTGTAATGAATTTTTATACTGTACATTCAAATATAATGTAATCATATAATGAAAATGGTGGATTGTGTTAATTTAATGAATTTAATTATTTAAATTACAATTTTGTGTAAAATTATTTTAAATAATTTGTTCAATTTGTCAATCGCTCTCTCAATGACACTGTCTGTCACTCATTTATATTTCTCTCATTTTGAAAACTCTTTAGACAACATTTTCAAAGTAATTGTAATCGCAATTGTGATTCATGTTTATATACTAATCACAATACAACAACAATAATACCTGGATAAAAATTATTTTAATAAAATCTGCACTGTTCTGGTTTAAGTTTGTAAAGTTTTAGCAAACATTATTTTAAACACAAGCATAATAAAATATTGTGTCAAAACTCATTAAAATAATGTAATTATTTTCAACAATAATCTATAAATGCAAAAGTTTTGTCGTCAGAAAATTGATGTCTAAATTAATAAAATGTGTTTTTAAATTAAAAATCTATGTGGCAATTAATTGTTTTCAAACAATTTACAAAGGAGGATGCCCATTTTGGGGATAGCGTGCAACCGGGAATTATTGTTATAAAATGAAAGTACTTTCTCTAAGGAATCGAGTGATATACTACATATGGTCAAGTGACCTCTGGTTTGACCGCAGTGACCACTTTTATCGGGAAAAATCTGAAAGTCAAATCTTTTATTCTATGAATAAGTCTATCATATTATATATCAATGGAAAGGTATGAGGGAGAGGAGTAATGTCCTAAAAGAATTTTTAAATTCTGACGTCAGTGACCGAAGTTACAGCAAGAATAAGAAGTTTGCTTACAATTATACGCGTTATTTATGGAGTATAATATTTTTATTTTAGTCCATTTACATGAATTATAATTATTGTGATCATGATTTTTACAATTTGAAAAAATTTTAAAATTTTTTATTTGCAATTTTGGGCCATTTAAGTATTAGCACTGAACAAATCCCTTTAATAAATAATTAATAATGTAAAACTTATTTTACTAACCTTACTTGACCAACACATTATCCCATTTCCTAGACCACCAAGGACAATTACATTTTTACAGACGAACAAGGTCACTTATAAGTTGATGCATAGTTTTTAATTAAATGTATTGATTAATAGCACAATATTATATATTATTCAATAGTATATTAAAATTTTCATATTTAAATTAAATATGCAATTATTGGCCTTCAGTTTACATAAAAGTCCTTCAATACACTTATAACAAAAAATTATTTCATCTATATTAATTGTTATTTGATTGATTAGTTATTTTTTATTTTACATTCTTGTATTAAATATTTAGTAAACAAGGAAATGTTCAATATTAATATCAATCAATCAGTATATATAGACGCATATTAATTTTACATGATAAAACTTGATTACATGTCTTTCATTTAAGTTTATTATAATATTTATAATATTGTTATGAATGGCTTCTTTTTTAGGGCCATATTTCATAACTGAAACGGGGGTTCTCCTTGAGAGGGAGAGCTCCCGTGGTGACCGACGAGTGGAGCACACACCCGAAGGTCGATCGAACGGTGTTCTCGTTAGGGAACCCCGTCCGATCCTTTCAAATACCAGTGGCGGGCGACGGGACGGTCATTGACCTCGACAGACCTCTGGAGTTGTTGACCTCCTAAGGGCAGTGACTGCGCTCCCATTCCCTCGGGCGTTTGCTGGTCGCGCAGATGTCCCTATCTCCGGAGTGATCCGTTGGTCTGTCGGTGGTCGCTGACCGTAGAGAAAAAGGGGAGGGGTAGGAATTGTGGCGGATGTCGGTTCCTTACACACCTAGATGGCAGCAGGTGGCGAATGGTGGTCGGGTCTACTGATGTCGGGAACGTCTGCGAATGCCGGGACCGTCTGCGGATGCCTGGAACGTCTGCTGGTCGTCCGGACGTCTACGGGTGTCGGGATCGTCGGTGGATGTCGGGAACGTCTGCGGGTCGTCGGGAACGTCGGTCCAGGCCAGGAACGTCTGTGGGTCGTCTGGAACGTCGGCACAGGTCAGGAAAGTCTGCGGGTCGTCTGGAACGTCTGCGGATGCCGGGCACGTCTGCGCGTCGTCGGGAACGTCGGCACAGGTCAGGGATGTCAGGCCAGCGAAGCGAACGTCAACCAATATGGCGGCCACTCGTGATAGCAGCTCGAACGTCAGAGAGATGTCGACAACACGTGACAGTAGTGTAGACGTCAGAGAGATGGCGGCCAACACGTGACAGGTGTGCGAACGTCAGAAAGATGGCAGCAACCACGTGACAGGTATGCGGACGTCAAAGAGATGGCGGTCAACACGTGACAGGTGTGCGGACGTCAGAGAGATGACGGCCAACACGTGACAGGTGTGCGGACGTCAGAGATGGCAGCAACCACGTGACCAGAGGACGAGACGTCACTCAGTATTGGTCAGGGGTCCACAGGTGTTCGTCAAGAATGTCGTCTGAGGGGGTCGCCCAGGGAATGTCCAGTAGTATCGCCAAGAGTGCCAAAGGAGGAACGCCAAGAGTTCGCCAAGAAATCGCCCAGGGGTCGCCACTGATAAGAGGAATTGAGTACTCTTTATGTCAATCAAATAAGTAAAACTTTATTGAATGTTTAATGCTCTGAGAACTCAATTAATTTTACATCAAATTTGCGTCTCTTTATATACCAAAATTTGTGGCGGACTTTGTGCACACATCCGGTGTCACATCAGATATGTGTACCCGTCCGTCACAAATTTATGCACAATTTACATTTTTATGTCTTGTTTTTTGTCAATTATGTGTTTTTTCCCGTTAATTATCTGTTTAGTGTGGTTTTGTCCAGTTTTAATCTATTTGTTTTTGTCTAATATGTATTTTTTGTGACATTATTTTGTCAATTTTGTAATTTTATTTGTTTGTTATCAATGTTTGTGAGTGTTTTTGACGGTTAATAAATGTCATTAAATGTTTGTCTTATCTCCCTTTTCAGTTCATGTGTACTGTTATATGTGTTAATGTATGTGTTTGTGTCAACATATGGTAAGTATTTTGTATTGTTTTTCTATTGTATTTTGTATTTCAGTAATTAATTGTTTTGTTTTCTTATGTTTATTTGTTTATGGAGGCTTCGGGGGACTGGGGTTGCGGGTTCGGCTCTCTGGCCGCTATTATTAGGGGAAATAGGCATAACATAACGTATATCTATACTACTGTATACCCAATGTTATGCCTATGAATACACACGCGGGCGATGGCGCCCATCAATACACTGGTCCACTACAACACATCCAAAATGTATGCCGATGGTCAGCGGTACCACTACGACACGGCACAACCGGTGCGCCACTTTGGTCGCCACAAAAATGCACTAACAAGTGCTGGCAATGAGATGCCAATGAGTGCATACCGAGACGTAAGCCGCCCGCCGGTCACCGGCCACCCACAGGGTGTGCATGTGCCTGGCGGCCACCGCCACAACTCAGCACACCTGTTAGGCCAACAAAAGTTGGTCGCCTCGGCATATCGGGCCTCTGGGAGAGGCCCGCGTCTCCCCATGTATAAGGTATGGCTGGGTATACGCATACCTTATACCAATATTATAAACAGGAAATTATTTAATAGTTTTTTAAAAATTAAAAATTCGTTGTGTAACGAGTGTATTATTTAATGATAACAAAATATGTTTAGCTAGTTTACATATAAATTTTAAGGCTTTAAAGTTTAAACTACAAATAAGTAAATAACATAAAATGTCTAATTCAACGGTAAATTATTATAAAATATTATTATAAGTATTGATAACGTTGTGAATCAAAACTATGAAGTTTTCATCGCATATACGAGTGATATGTTTATTACTGCACAAGAATTGGTTAATCAGATCTCACCATAAAATAGCATTCATTTCGCTATTTATAATTCCCATCATTTGTGCGGCACTTATAGTCGCGACAAACGGCCGGACGTATGACAAAAAATGGCACTTTTATGGCCGACACTTTGGCTATAAGAGCACCGGCAACGAGAATAGGACCAGAAATGCCACTCATTACTCGCCAAATCAACTCTCCGACCGTTTACTATCGCGATATTTTCAGGTAAACACCATTCGTTATAATCCGCTGATAATCTACTATCCGGCTAATAATTACACTAATAAACTGATGAGCATGGTCAAAGACCATTTTAATCCAGTCGCCCATAATTATGAAATATCGCCTTATTATACGTTTGAAACACAAGGAGCTAACACTTTGCGTGAGCTAAACACCATGGTCAGTCGGGAATATAAGCTTAATAAATGGGATACATATGTCATCAGGTTTACCGGTGATAATGGTTGGGATGGACAGGGATCGGGTGCCGGTGCACTCAAACATCTGGCTTATAAATTAACAGATAATAACTTGTATTTCACAAACAATTTGTATCGACCGGTCGACGACTATTTCACCGGCAATTATTATCGACACTTAGTTTCCGACAGTTATATTAATTACCGATTTTGTAACATTCAATTAGCCGTCGATTTGGCGCACATATCACTTGTGACTGGAAATGCTTACTTTAATAATATCACAATAAACGAGCAGTTAATGCCATTTCCGGCCTATAATATCACAGACAAAACATTGTACACCCGACACATTAACTCCCTTATACTGATAGTGTTTCCTATAATATTTGGTCTGACATTAATGTTACCGATTGTTGTGAAACGTATAGTAGAGGACAAACAGACACTCATCACTGACTACTTGTTTCAATTGGGTGTCAATCGCACCGATCATTGGCTCACAATTATCATCGATGCCCTCACTGTCATTGGTGTCCAGCAGCTGATCCTAACGGCGATACTATGTTATCATAACATATATTATTACGAGGATTTACGTGCGACTGATCCGGTGTTAATCCGATCGCATTCATTACTTTTAGACATGTCTCTGTCATTGTTTACCGTATTTTCAATACTATTTCTCATACAATGCATATTATTTGTGTGTTTTATATCCGTATTCTTCCGGAGCCCTAACATCGCTGTTGTCGTTATGATAATCGTATGGATCACAACATTGGGGGTTCCCATCAGCTTTATGTTAGTCATACTTAAAGATGGTGAGCAGGGCTTATCACATCTGGGACTAAAAAATGTATCATGTTTATTACCCCATTGGGCACTATATTGGTTTGTGCACATATGTCTGGGACTGGAAGTGAACACCGATTCCGGTGCCAATTGGGGGCAGATATTCAACACCGGATACCTTTTTGATGACATGACTTTAGCCCATATAATGATCACTACATTAATCTCATACCCAATATATGGTGTTATGATTTGGTATTTCTCGTCAATCATACCATTCAAACACACAATTCATAAACCGTTTTATTTTCCCGTTTCCGGTGTTTACCAAAAATTAAGACAATTGTTAGCCAAAAGTCGGTCAAAGACTTACGAATCGATGATTGAAAATGAGGCCATAATTTGTATAAAAGATTTACAAAAAAATTATAAATCATTGTTTGGTCTGAAGAGTGAAAAGATATTAAAAGGCATTGATATAGACATCGATCGACAGTCTATTGCCGTTATTCTGGGACCCAATGGGTCGGGAAAAACAACACTTATCAAAATTATCACCGGTTTAGTTGACTTCGACGGACAGATATTTATTGGTGGACACGATATCACACGTGAGAGAGGTTTAGTCCGCGATTTGATTGGCTTTTGTCCGCAGGAAAACGTTTACTTCAAATACTTGACAATTAGTGACCATTTGATGATTTTCTCAAAACTTAAACGCATTATCCGTGAGACTACTGATGGTTATGTCAGCGAAGATCTGATCCGTCGATTAAATCTGAATGAAGACAAACACAAAGAAGCGGTACATCTGTCGGGAGGAGTACTGCGACGACTGGTACTGTCTATGGCTCTCATCGGACACAACGATGTGTTAGTATTAGACGAACCGACGGCTGCTTTGGACCCAAAGATCAGAAGACAGGTTTGGGATCTGATCATTGATATGAGAAATAACGGGAAAACAGTTTTGATTACTTCTCACGACTTCGAAGAAGCAAACCTATTGTCTGATCGCATATGTATTATATCTAAAGGCATCCTATGTTTTAATGGATCCACTCTTCAGATGAAACGTGAATTCAATTCTGGATATGATTTGAAAATCAGTAAAAACAGTGAAATGCAAACCGAAAATACAATTTCAAAAATAATTGCAAAATATACTAAAATAAAGGAATTTATGAAAAATAATTTGGGAGACAATGAAGAGCTAGTCTTTGGTCTCAACTTCAAAGACAGCCATCGTTTCGGACAAATGTTTGATGAGTTGGAGAAAAATAAAGATTTATTGGCAATTAATAACATATCTCTGGGTATGTCTACACTCGAGGGCTCTTACGACCAGATTGTGTCCAAAAGTGATGCTAACATAAACACCAATACATCAGATAATAGCGATATAGACATCGATGATAACAATGACATACTTTTAAACAACTCTCTTAATGTCGAGACAAATACTAACTCTACGTTTGGTCTAATTCTACGCCAAACTTACGGAATATATTGTAAACGTGTTTGTTATTCAGCAAAATATTTTACACATTATTTTACCCTGATAATACTACCAGTTATTACAATAATCATGCTTTTTGTTTTGATCTATGTGTTTACTTATATCGTTTATCGGCCCGGAAGGACATGGCATCTGAATAGTGATAGTATTTATGGGAAAGAAATGAAAGCTTTTATCGTTACAAATGACACACAATTTGCCAAAAGTTACGCAAATGTTTTGAGAGACAATCACATCAAAGAGATATCATTGGGAAGTGATTCCCATAAAAACATTAGCGAAACGCTTGCCGATTACGGCCACGAAAATCGTCTCAACTATTTTCGCAACTTTTTGTACGGCATATCGACCGACATTTCCACCAATAATACCCCGATTATAAATGTATGGCACAATCACATCGGCGTTCATTCACTACCCATAGCATTGAATTTAATGACAAATTCAATGTTGCAAAAATTATCAAATGAGCAAGACAATGAACAGAGTATTAGTATTACAAGTGGTCCGTTTGATGATGATTACGATAAAAGCAACATGAACACTTATTTTCATGAAAGCAAAAGCATCGATAATTTTATTATTGCCATAGATTTGGTTATATATCTCTGTGTGTTTTCCTTCACAACCGCTGCCTATATATTACAGCCGATGACTGAATGGAGAAATAAATTCAAATTAATTCAATTCATGTCTGGATTGAATCCAATGGTCTATTGGATGGCAAACTTGGCCTTTGACTTAACGGTACACTCGTTATTGTCAGCCATATATGTGTTGGTTTACTATATGAGTGATACAAATGGATATTTCATATCATCGTTGCAATCAATATTATCACTATATATGTTACTCTTTTCCTATGGTCTGGCATTCATTCCGTTCGCATACTTGATATCATTTATGTTTACAAAGCCGTCGACGGGTTTTGTATTTACATCGATGTATAGCACAATCGCCGGTTGTGTTACTCTTTTGCTACAAAACTATTCAATCAAACAATTAAGATATATGAAAATAGATCATTATTATGAAAAACAGAAAAACATTATGATAGATATTATACCCATATTATGCGAGTTGACAGCATTGCTGACACCCGTCGCACCATTTGTTCATTCAATCGCTTATTTGCATCAAATATTATCACAAAATAATTTCTGTCAACTTCTTGAGCAAACAGATCCCAACCGAACCTATTGTGAGTACAATCATGAGATCACATACTTATACGGGGAAATAATGTGTTGTTTACCGGTTTGCAACTCCTCGTCTAATACTTATCGCACATTAAGACTGTCTGCCCATCAGTTTTTTATCAATCAATATAGTAATAATTGTTATGAATATATGAATCCATTTGAATATATGTATGAATATA
>CAJPIZ010000132.1:0-20969 GCA_905368565.1 Medioppia subpectinata
AGAGAGTGTTAGTTATAATACTAATGAGTTATTTAAACCAATTTGTAAATCAAGCAAACAGTTGAAAATGATTTGAGAATTGATAGGAAAATATGTGTAAAATGTGTAAAACAAGGAAATCATTGCGTGTTTTTGAATAACAAGACTAATCAAAAAAGACCAAAATATTGTATAAAAACATATTAATGATAATATTTAAAACTCCATTATATTTTAATATTGAAATGAACTCATTGTGAAGTGATATATGAATTTGGATTAAAATTGTCAATCAATTGATAAAACAAAAAATGTTTTTAGCGCTTAAATCACAAAAACCTTTTTGAATCCCTTTTGTACGATAGGAATGCATTTTTGGCACAAAAGCGATACATTAATTAATATATCGATTAACTATTGCTATTATATATTAATATATAAATTATTTTTCATTGTATAAAACAATTTCCCAAAAACGAGTTATCGATTATTAATTTTAATTTAAATTCGAGTCATTTTTAGTCCAAAATTTTCTAAATAATAAAATCTTATAAAGAAAATAATGAATAAAAAATATTAGGAATCGGTTTAAGTGTTTGCGATACAAGTCTTAAGTCACGTATAGATTGAGATTTGTCTCAACGATTGAATGCATTTGTTGTCAACGCGTTTGCGTTAATTAAGAAAATATTTGAGAAAATATATAAATATTTAACGATAAAAGATATTTGCGATTCAAACACGTAAACCGATTCATATTGTGATCACTTGTAATGTATTTATTTATTATAAATAAGAAGACATTTAATATATTATCAAATATTAAATTGCATTAGTTTTTGCAAATTTAGATATAAATTATATACAGATCTGTATAATTGGCTTTTCACTCATTAATTAAAGTAATACTTGAATAAAAATATAATTGTCTATAAATTATGATTTATTTATTAAATAATTGAAACACAATTTCGAAATAAATTTTATTTTATTTATAGATTAAATATTTTCAATATTTGATAATAAATTTAAACCTATTTTACAATAATATAATTGAATTATAATATTATATATCAATTAATAATAATAAGAATAGAATATAGTATTGAACTAAAGTCTAGACTTGAAGGCACATCAGATGTAGAAAACAAATTATAGTAATATTTATAATATTATGGTTTGTATCCATAGATAGAGTTAAAAGAGTAGAGTATTATAGAGTATTATAGAGAATTCAATATAATAGGAGTACACGTAAAATGACTGAAATGTGGCATCAAATGAATGAATCAAATAATGAATCAAAAATGCAAATATTGCACACTATTTGCCAATCAAACGCTGTATAAATATAATACAAAACTAATTGTAAAATATATTAATAATAATAATAATAATATAGTAATAATTGAGACATTGAGGGTATAAAGAGATGAGTGGTTTTCGGGATGTATTTGTGATGAAGTGTTCCCTTAATAGAGATCATAAGAAGGAGAGAAAGAACAACAAAATTGAGCCCAACTTTAATTGAATGAATAGATTCGTTAAGCATTTCTTCAATAGTTAATTATAAATATTTGTGAGAATTCCTTAAACTATTGCCAAACTGTAATAGCATTTGGAAAAATGCCAATCGTTTTGAATATTGTTGTAATTTTATGCAAAATATTGTAAAACATATTCTCGAGAGAAGAAGCGGTTTTAGATTCACTAATTCTGCAAATTTTGTATTCAATTAAAAAATATATTCTGTAAAATAGACGTGAATTTAACTCTAAAACGTGTGATCAAAATATAAGACTAATATAATAGCATTCAATAAATAATAATTTATATAAAATATAATTTTCAATTAAAATTTGAAATAAAAAGCAAAATATACTAAAATGAGAAACTAATTGACAACAAAATTATAAGGAGGCGGTCGCGAGCCATACAGATGGGGCGGAAGAGAGCCCGGAGACCAGTTGTCTTCATCCGCTCTGTTGGGCGGAGCGCTGGGAGCCGGGCCTTCGTTATGGCTTTTGCTGTCAAGACTTACAATTAATTTATTATTTCACTTCAAAATTCATTCTCAATTAAATTCAATTTTCAACATAAAAAAAGTTTAGAAATTTCCTAAATTTGAAAATTAAAACAACAAAAAGAAGATTAATTACTGCGCGAGTGGTATGTCGTCCTCATCCAAGTTGTCAAGCGTTGAGTCACTTAATAGTATAGAAGAGAGAGAGAAAATCGTAAATGCATTGAATAAAAAGACTCTTTGATTGCACGAAAACAACAAGTATTAAACAAATAGTCTATTAATACAATCAAAAACTTTAAATACATCTCATTTTATAAGATGTTACTATTTATCACATTTTCTCAATTATTCCACTAAATTCTTATCACATAATTATTCTTATCATTTAATTAATCGTAAGATTATTTTCAAAACAATAATAAAAAACACTTACGATTCTCGACGAATTGGTAAACGTTTAACTTTTTGGTATAAATTTGAGAGAATGTAAGCAAAAAAAGTCGAAGGAATACATATTAGAAGAGATGCCAACAGTGAAGACCAGTAGCCGTTCTGATTGTTTTATACATAAAAACAAAACAAAAAACACATTAAAAATATAATTCATTAAAACCTTAACGAAACGTACGAATGGCAAAACCGTTTCTTTACAGAGCGCCAAAACCGATGAATTATAGGCCCGACTCACGGGTTCGCACCGTCCGATTCCCGTTTGGATCTATTCATTTCAATCATACATTCATTTATCTTATTATTACTTCAATCATAATAACAATTACCTCTTCGATCACGTGTTGCGCGTATTGATCGACGAGAGCACTCATGTCCTCAACGAATGCTTTGGCGACTGAATGTATTTCCATATGACCTTTGCTTGAGATAAACTTTTGTGCGTCTTCTGCCTGTTTTAATAGCCTCGTGAGCGCCTCTTTCAGACCTTTGTTTCCGTAATTAGCTTTGCGTTCAATCTTTTCCGCGCCGGCGGTCAGTGTTTCCTTAAAATGAGACAAAAGTATAAAAATATGTAAAAACAAGACCAGAATCATTGCGTAACACTAAACATACAATAGTTTCCTTGATTTTAACGACCAAATTAATGGGAACTTTCAAATCCATGGCTATGTTTCGAAGTCTTGCAATGTTGTCGAAGTCATTCTTAGGCAGTCGATTGGCCTCCCGTTCCAGTTCTGTAGAGATGGAGACCAAGTCTATGGGACTAATGCTGTGTTTAATAACATTGGCATAACTCGAGAAATTGAGTGTTCCTAAAGAGGTCTCCTTTAGGCCCTCAAGCAGTTGATAGCCATCGCTGGTCAACAGAACCACATTCGATGGGTTAACGTTCACGCGATTCAAAAATGCTCTCAATTTTTCTTCAATTCTATAACGCTATGAAAGAAGACATTTGTGTAAACGATATAAGAATTAAATGAAATACAATTAATTGCTTACATCTTTAAACTGCAAGATCTCAGAGATGTTAAAGTTGTTAACAGTTTTGCCGCTATGTATCTGAATTTGATTGAATCGATTCAATTGCAAAACATTGAAAAGACTGAGATTCTGATGACATCGGGTGAGAACATCGGCTAAGTTTGGTTTCACGCCTTGAATCACGTCCAGAGACTCCGTGTAATGCATTCTCTCGAAGCGGTTCTGAACGATGCCGACAATCTGTTTGCTTTGCGGGTCCGACAGGTTATCCAAGTAATAGCAGACAGTTTTGTCGGAAACGCTTCCGACGAGGAATAAAGTAATCGATGAGAGAAGTAAAGGGAAGAACAATAAGACCACTAAAACAATTCCACAACAGAAGAAACGCGACGAAGACTTTGAACGCCACTTATAGTTATGACGAGTCGGCTGTTGATTACAAACACCGCATAACAATCCAAATGAATAGAGAATGAGTATTAGGGATAGTATGGAAGCGCCGGCCAAACAGGCGTACCATCTGTTTAGACATGAAATTAAAATACATTATAAAATTAAGTCAAGAGTTTTGTCAATAATGTATTCGCATATTACCGATAGATTTCGTATTTCTCGATATATGTCTGTCCCGTATAGACATTGGATTTAACTTTAGCCAAATCAGCAAACGGTCGTCTCAACACTTGGTTAATATCGTCGGCCACTAAACCCAAATCCAAACCTACGGCTCTAATCTGTTTCTTAATGTCGGGAATCGTGTGATTAACAGTCGCTTGAATTTTGAAACTAATTTCATCGAAAGCCTCCTTTCCTTTCCTAATTTCATTAACTATATTAGCGTTCAGTAAATTCGATATATTTTGCATTAATGGCGACAAATCGGGCAAATCGTCGATCCGAGTGGACACTGAGAACGACTCCATTACTCTGTTGTATTTGAATTTCAATTCAGTGCATACTCTGTCTCTGCATTGCTGCAGAAACTTATCCAAATCCTAATCAAAATCATTAAGAGTTGCATAGTTTAGGTAGTGTTCGTTAAAATGATAGAAAACTAGATTTACTTCTTTAATTCTAGAGAGTCTCGACTGCAACTGAACGGTCAGTAATCGGAGTTCAGTCGTTTCGCCCGATAGAGTCTTCAGATCTTCCAAAACAGATCCCAACTCTGAATAAAACAAACACATTAATATAATCAACAAAACATTGGATCAAATGATGTGATCACATACTGGAGACAATATCTGTCAAATTGTCTAAAGCGGCCGCTTCTGAGAGGATAGCGATTCTGTTTTTGACAATTAGACCACTTTTATCGAGACTATCACTCAATTCGTGTTCCAATTGATCGAAATTTGTTCGCAAAAGTGTATTGACTTCGAGTTGAGTGTTATTAAGATAAAGCATCAAATCGTCTGTCGATTGATTGAGTGCTTTTGGCATTTGTTTAACACCTGTACGGATGTACTCATTGGTAACGAAGGCACAGATCACGAAGAATGCCATCAATAATAACAGCACAAAGAGTTTGACAGCACTTATGCTGCGAACGCATGGATCGCAGACACCGTCCACTTTGTATCGCTTCTTCTTGTGTCCACTTCTTCTGGTCGACGGAGAGCTACTCGACGAAGAGGTATAGCTTCGGCTATGTTTGGCACGTCTCGAGCGCTTATCCGTTGGACCGCAACAACAGCAACAAATAAATCCAATCAATGGTATACCGATTCCCACACTTAATATCACAATCGAAGTCAATATAAGTCCCCAAAAATGGGTTATCAACTAAAATATCAGATCAACAATGAGTTAACAAATGAGATAATGGTATTGAATGGAAGTGAATGGTTGTGACATACCTTCCCTTTGTTGTGCTGGAGAACAGGTATGGGATCGTCAAAGAGTTCATCTTTGATAATACTCGACGGAAGTCCCGGCGATTGCAACAAATCGATCACATATTGCGTCAAGAGATACAAGTGATCCATACCTTTGCCACTGAAGACCGGAATGGCTGAATGCCATTGACTTTGACTCACACTTTGTTGCGGAGAAATGAACTTTATTTGACGCCACGGAATGTCATCATTCATTTGATCCATATTTTGTTCATTCGTGTGAATCGGTTGGATATGATTACAAAGAGTTGGCAGTGATTTTAGATTCAATACAAACACTACCACTAATGGGACAATAAATAGACTCTGAGCTCCGCTTCTGGACATTTGTCTGTCACTAAGCGCTCACTCGTCAGTCAATCAGTTGTGTTTGAACTACTGTTTTGGCGTTTCTTTGGTATCACTTCTTCTTATTCTTCTAAAACAATATTAAAATAAAAGTGAGATTTGGTTTCGTTTGAGTGAACATCACATCCAATGCTTTAGTCTCTCGGCTCTGACATTCAATTCACGGATCAGTTGTCTTATTGTTGTGACAATCGTTGGCTTTTGCAGGCAATGAACGTCTCTATAGATATACGAAGAAAGACATTGAACTCATTGTTAACAGTACTTCACGTTTACAGACAATGCAATAGAGAGTGAATACAAAACATTCAAAACCAAAACAATCAATAATTTAACCATAGATTCACTCATATGTATAGCTATAGTGAACACCATTTATAGTGAATCTCTCGCTATAATGGCATTCAATCTATGATTGCATTTAATAATCAATTTTGAGATACGATTCAAACGTAAGGAAAGATTTGTATGAATACCTGATGTATTGAATGTTAAGGTCAGTCAACACAACACAAACACATCGTAATTGGCTTTAAAACGGGTTTCGCAGCAAAAAATCAATTCAATTAGAAATATATTTTGAGCACAAATTTTGATCAATCGATGGTTAATATTGAATGATATGATGGACTAAATACTGATGGTATGACTGGTGTCGTGAAGTGGCGTCCAATGGATGGCCAAACGGGTGGACGATATGGTTATGTATGGATGTAATGGTCAATGAATGCCATCGACGCACACACTGGCAGTCGTTATCATTAAATGCCTGCAAATAATCACCTGTTTTTGCATACAATTCAATGCTATTCTCGCGTAGACTCTGTGTATCTCTCACTCACTCATAGACTACAGCCATAGACTGAATGAGTGAATGAATGAGTGGTTTAACGAACCCATCGATGAGAAGCTCTCATGAAAGAGGAGTCTCTCTATGACTGAACTTTTTGATCATTTCCTCTGCTTTTGCGTCAAACACACCAAACATACCCTTTATTTAGGGAAATGATTGAAACAATACTTCCCATCCTTTGCAACACAATAGCCTATATTTTGTATAAATATTTATGTTTTATTCATTAAATATTTCCCACAATTTAGTGATTCATTGGCTGTAAATGCAGTGTTAGTATCAGTTATACGAGATTTCAATTAGCGATTACTGTTAGTTAAAAGTTTTTCGTCTGTTTTTCATTAACTTATCAAACATTTGATAAAAGTTTGCATTATTTGACAGATTGTCTTAACTATCGTATAACTGATATAAATATTTACAAACTTTGATTACAAGATAAATGAATTAACTTATGAATTATCCAAATAAAACTTAAATGTTAATTAAATTAGTAATTAATTTACATCTAGACGTAAGCTTACAGTTATTTTGTATGCCATTAGTTATCGGAAGTAAAATTGCTTAATTGGAAAATGCATAGAAATGTATGGGTTTTGCGGCAATTCAATTGTATTTGTATTTAATAGTCCCTTAAATGCATTGAAATTGCATTTAATTAACGCATTAATCGGTGTTTTAATACAAATCAAAATGTTTGCCACAAATCACTGCCCAATAGTTGACACGATTTGCGCGTAATTTGTGTTTAAAAATAAGTGTTGTTTTCGTTGACGTTATTTAAAGCGAAATCTGAAAACAAAACTCAAAATCAGATGAAATGAATTGTTTTGACGACCAAATCGTTGAGTGAATCCAATCGTGAATCAAGTGATCGTAAATCTGGACACTTGTGATGTCTGTGGAGATCCCGCGAAGTCTGAAGCATTTGGTGCAGAAAGTGATGAGAGGTTTCTATCCCATCGAACACGTGATTGTCGTGGATCTGCTGCTCAGACGACGTCTGGTGAAAGAGGACGACATGATTGAACTGTTGCGGTTCGAGAGGAAGCACTTGCGGTCAGTGTTGGCCACTCTAGAGAAGGACAAACTGACGAAGAAGAAGCTGAAGATCGAGACGGCGGTGGACGGGAAGGCGAACCGACACAACTACTATTACATCAATTACAAGGCGTTCGTGAATGTCGTGAAGTATAAGTTGGATCACATGAGGAAGAAGTTGGAGTTGGAGGAGAGAGACCTCACGTCTCGCGCCTCATTCCTCTGCGACGAGTGTCACAAGACGTTCACCGATCTGGAAGTGGACCAACTCCTCGACATCATGACCGGCGAAATGAGGTTTGATTGCGGTATTGATTAGCGCGTCGACGGTATTGACTCCATGTTTGGTCCGATTAGGTGTTCATTCTGTGGCGGAGATGTGAAGGAAGATCCCAATCATATGCCAAAAGCCGACTCCAGACTACTTGTGGCCAAATTCAACCAAATAATGGAACCGCTTTGGCTTCTGCTCAAAGACGTGGAGGACATTCGCCTCTCAACCGATTTACTCGAACCAGAGATTCAATTGGCGACCGATTCGGGTCCGCAAACACAGGCCAACGCATCCAATAGTACGATAGGAAGACAATGGGGTGACAAGAATCGGGCCATTAATAGCGAATACGAGAATTCTGTTCTCAACGACGCCAAGAATTATACGATAAAAATAGAGGACTCGACCGGCGATGACGCGGACGGCGGCGCCGATCGGGAACTGATACAAGTGAAGAAAGAGGCGCCTTCTTGGATGTCCGAGAGTACTGTCACTAACATTAACAACACTATTAATAGCAATCATACGTCAGATGTGGTGTCGGCGCCGAACTCGTCGTCCAAACCCAACAAATATATCACTAAAACTCAATCCATCCAAAACTCGACCACCGATTACAACGAGCCCTCGAAAGAGATTCTCGAAACACTTCTCATTCACGAAAAACAAGTGGAGAACCCGACGGACGCCGTCTCTCTTCTGTTGAACGAAAATACAAATCATTCGTCAATTAATTATAATAGTAATGAAGACAATGAAGACGTTATAATGAGCGATGAGGACGACGATGATGTCGATGGACAGCAGCCGATGGTAATTGTCGGCAATCAGTCGATAGCGTTGAGTGAAGTGAACGATGAAATCATATCACAAATGAATGACGAGGAGAAGGAGGAGTACATCCGTCTCTCGCAACAAGTTTACGCTCATATGTACGACATTTAGATTGAATTTATATAATTTATTGTAAATTTGCATTTCATTACAAATCATAACATATTGTTTGCTTTCAAAGCGAAGGCATCTCTTGTTAATTGAAATATTAAAGATTATTTATCCAAATATTTCTTTATCGCTATTAAACAGATTTTTCTCATTTTTATATTTATTAAAAGTATATTTTTATAAATTGAATTAATTTCTGCCAATTTTTTAATACGGTATTTAAAATTGCTTTTATCTAAAACACAATGAACTCTCAATTGTTTGTGTTTTGTCGCATCAATTGTGTCGTCCGTTTTGTGGTTTTGATGGGAATATCAATAAAATCAATGGTTTCGATGACCGGAACATCCATTTGATTGATTTTGATAGGAATGCCGATCACATCACTCTCTATACGTTTGCCACCGATTTGTTTATTCACTTGAATGGGAACCTCTAATGATTGTTCACATATTTTAATGGTCTCAGTGGTGACAATCTTTTGCTGCATCGACTGGTCGTATGGTTTGGCCAATAGTTTGCGCACATCAGACACTACGAGCCCGTTGTGCCACGAAGTGATCCGGTGTTCATAGAGTTGCACCACTTCTTCACTCACAACAACCGTCTCATAAGTCGCCTCTTTCGATGTCTTCACTGTATTTGTCTTCAGATCTACTGATTTCTTCTTCTCTTTCACTACATTTCCATCATTTACTGAATTAACCTTTTTATCACTTCACTCACAACAACCGTCTCATAAGTCGCCTCTTTCGATGTCTTCACTGTATTTGTCTTCAGATCTACTGATTTCTTCTTCTCTTTCACTACATTTCCATCATTTACTGAATTAACCTTTTTATCACTACTTTTACTCGTTTTCGGATTCTTGTCTTTATTCATAACGATTGCGCAAATATTATTGAGAACCGATTGTGTGATAAAGAATATTCCACACAAAATGCATTTAATTTTAAATTATTGATTCAAAACGGGTTTGCATTAATTTTAAATAGTTATAATTGTGTCGCGTTTTTAACAATTAATTTCTCAAAGAAACACACAAATTGTCAAATCCTACCAAATATTGTTAAAACTTCAATCAAGTGTTGTTAGATTTTAGGATACCACCACACAAACAAATATGAATTTTAACCAATATTAAAATATCAATTATCATTAAATTAATTAAGTTATAAATACAGTAGTCTTTATATTATAATTTATTTTCATTTAACTTCATTCAAATTCAATAGACATTTAACTAATTAAAAAATTCATAAAATTAAAATCTGAATATATTTTACAACGTTTTTGTTTAATAATTATCGATAACGTAATGTTTTATTTGAAACCATTTTTCTTGATTATCATATATTTTCATAAACTATATGTGAATTAAATACTGGTTTATATATATTTATAAGATTTAGAGTCCATTTATAGTGAATAACACCTAAAATAAAGCTAACAATTACTGCCAATAGAGTAAACATTCAATTCATTATGTAATTTATATATTTGTGCCAAACATATCAATATTGATTTTAAAGTAAACGTATGGATAGTATTCTCCTGTCCCGAGATTAAGGCCTGGAATGTCATCGATGGGTCCTTGAGATATAGAAGTGTCCAAATGGGCGTACAGTTGGTTCAGCACATCCCGGAGCTTACGCTGCGTTCGTTTATTCGGATGAACCAAAACCGATAGGAAATTAACTGGAAGTCCGTATCGGAGGACAGATTCGACGAACAGACGCAACGCTTTGACGTGAATCCAAGCGATGAACGCTTCGCTGAAGTTTACTTTCAGCCATCGCAGGAGTATCTGATACTGACGTTTCAAGTCGTTCTCGATTTTCACGATCTCGTTCTTCCCGGCGGTGATGTCCTCTTCGTTGTATTGGAACTCTCGCACCACAAACCGATTCTCGCGGGCGTGAGCTTTGAACTCATCCACCACTTTGTTGAACAGCGTTATTGTGAACAACCCGTGATCGTTGTCCTCGAAGATCAGGTGCGACGATCGCGGGACTATCATGTCTGTCAACTTCTCGTACTTCGTCTGCCAGTCCTTGAAGTAGGCCTTCGGCACCACAACCAACAAAGTGGTCAAGTATTCCGAGCCTAAGACAAAGTTCTCGCGTTTGACTAATTCGCTCAAATTGCGGACCAATAGAGAACCCGTTTGCTTCCTCTCCAGCGACTGTAGATTCCCTCTCAGGTTATTATAAGTGGCGGTCTTTGACTTCATGTCGGTATCGATTTGTCCCAACTGTTTGTTTATGATGTCCTGCAATGACTTCAGCGACTGTTTGATCGGATACTTCGCTAAATCCCACTGAAATTTGGTCACATATTGTGCCAAATCCTGACCGTTCGCCTGAATGTGTTCACTGATCTGTTGCGGACTCCTCTCCTTGGCGTCCAGTGTGTCGGCTATACTGGCGGCCAGTTTACGACAGATCACCTCCACATATGTGTCCAACTTATTCAAGTCGTCCGATAGGCCGACCAATTGGTCCAGAGTTCCCACCTTTAGGTCCGGGATATGAAACTTGAAATTCTTGCAGAGATCCGACTGACGACTGGTCGTCGCGTTCAGCGATTCCCACGTCTGCTGACAGGTCTTCTCTCCCGGCGCTGATATCAACCAATACTCGTGTCCAGACATCTCATACCACACGCTCTTCGGGACAATCAATGAAACGCTAATCAAATCAATCAAAACATACATTTAGTGGGCGTTTCTCTCGACACACGAATTAATCACACATTTTATAACACAATTACAAAACACACAACAATTTACTCACAATTATTTCGCGGCTCTTGTAATGAGTGATGCGATCGGCGTTTGGTTTTCCGATTTGTAAAACCAATTAAACAATTAATAAACTATTGATTTGTTATCAAATTTAATGACAAAACACAACAAAAACAGTTCAACACATCTATGGCTTAGAGTTTGCGTCGATTTGAAGGTCACGTGATCTGCGATTCGTAACCCTTTTGGCGATCATTCATAACAAACGTGTCGTAAAACTAATGTCAAAATCAATACAAAACCATTGATTCGCGACTTAAAGGGGATTCACATTAACTGCACGTTATTTATGGTCACAAATAATTACAAAGCCTTTTAAACACAGCATTTATTTCGCACTAAATTTACACATTTTTTTGGTGTTGTTTTTAATTGAGTTTTAATTATATACGAAATAAATAATGCATTTTAATCGCCAGTTTTAATTAGATTTTATAAATTAAAAGCGAGTTTTAATCGGGAATCGATTGAGTGATGTCTACAACACATCCGCAGGACTTCTATTCAGTGATAGTAAGCGCTCAGCAAAACGATTGCCAAACAAATTATGGCAAAGCGTTTGTCCTCTATTTGGATGGCATTCACGGACTCATCGATTACCTCAAGACACGGGCCGTCCATCACATGGACACCATTGGCACCAAACATATCGATTTGAAACTCGTCAGTGGAGTCAAGACACTGAAGAACTGCACCGAAAGGCTCGACATTATCGCCAATTCTTGTAACGAAAGTCATAACAATAATAATGGCATCGATTTGAACGATCCATCGGAGGAAGAGTTGGTCACGAAGTTTGGCGACCAATCCATCGATACTATAGATTCGTCAGTCGATAGCATATCATTGGATTTGCTCAACACTAGTGTACAAAATGAAGCCAATAGTAGTGTCGCGAGTGATTCACTGCCGAAGACATCGCCAAACTTCCAGAAGGCGTACAAAGAGAACTCGTTTTTGCGGCGGATATACGACCGCCGATTGCGCTCAACAATAGATCCGCTGAAGAGGGCGTCGCTTAAGTTAGAACTTCAGCGACGATTCATCGAAAACATAGAATTGGCTAAAAATAAAGACAAAGAACTCTACCATTCGCTGCATTTGTCGCAACGAAAGTCACTGGAATTGGCGGCCAAGAAGTTAGTACAGCAGCAGAACGTCTTGAATCTGAACAACGAGTCCATGATTGTCGACAACCAAAGCCAACAACAGCTTTACGCACAGATATTAGACTTTGAGTCCAAGAACATAGATCTCAGTCAACAGTTTCGTTGCCTTAGTCTCGATATCGATAGGAATGTTATGAACCAAATCATAACCAAAATACTTAGCATTAGAGACCATCCCTTAACTCAATGGACGCATAAATTTCAAACACAAATCGTTCACATAATTAATCCATTACTTCGACAGTATCTTAAACGTCGATCTATTGCTCAAAGTTTTGATGAAACTGATGGCCAGAGTTGCCATTCGTTGCAATCGCTCAATAATATGGACGTCTTGGAGGACATGAACATTGAGATCACAGATGTTGAGTCGGAAGCGTTGATCCGTCACTTCCAGAACATAACCAAAGACATCGCCGTATCTCACGAGACGATTACATTAATGTTGACTTTAATACTATTTGATAATCAATTGTATTATCAGCCGTCGAATAATGACATTCTTCGGGAACAGCATTCTTCCATTCACTCGATTGTCTCCCAATATATTTATCCTCCGATTTGGTCTGCGTTTAGATTTTTATTTCGTATTGTTTTCCACAAACAAGAGATGCAATTCAGGAAAGGAGTCAACCATTTGTTAGTTACTAAAGAATTAAACAAAGATCTGAGCGATGATTATAACGAAGAAGTGATGGCAGAAGCGGTCGATTCGCTTAGAACTGTCATTCAATTTCGGTCTCCGTTTGAAAAACTCAAAGCAATGGTACGTTTGACACAAGAATTGTGTTCAAAACTTAAGTCTAATTGCGAGCACTCGTCGGAAGTGTCGGCCGACGACTTGATCCCCGCCTTATGCGAAGTGGTGTTGAGATGCGGTTCACAACAACTCATATCTGAATGCTATGCAATCGAACAACTGGTGGACGAGAAGTACCTGTTGGGCGAAGAAGGGTATTGTCTTTCATCGATTCTGACGGCTTTGAAATACATTGAAATGCATTCATGTGTTGAGAATTGCAATAAACCTGAGGACGACTGCAATGAATAGTTAATACAAATGTATATTTTATTCCAGTTTTACTTGCATTACATTTTTAAACAGATTATTATTTTAGAATTTAACATATTTTAAGTGCATTTAAAATTATAGTTTAATCATTGTTTCAATTACTGTATGAATTGTGATCTTGAATTTGAATAAAATATTATGAATACTTTGGTATAAATGTTTGCAAAAACGATTGAAAGACAACTTTATTTTGAGTGAAAAAACTGTGAAATATGTTTTAATTGTGTGTATAAAACATATAACTGTAACACGATTTGTGCCATTATTACCACGTTATGCATAATTGTCTCATGACTTAACTGTAATTAATTTTAAACATTTCATTGTTTTGTGGCATTTGTTTGAATTTTTTAATCGAAAATATACTTCGAATACATATCTAACCGTTGATTACAAACAATCACTTAATTTGTTCCCAAGTTTTTAGATACTGAAGACTTATAACAGGTATTGATTGGCAAACAGTTGATTGTTTACTGAGTTTTAATTGTTGTTTAAATTATCTCACATTTTAGCCACAGATCTAATCGAAGACCACACCAGCGATGGCAGCGATAGCGGACACAAAGGGCACCGAAGAAGTCGGAGCCATAAAACAGGTATTGATTGGCAAAGAGTTGACTCTTTACTGACTTTTAATTGTTATTCAAATTGTCTCATATTTTAGCCACAGATAGATCTGAAGCCGACACCACTGAAGACATCGGTCGCGATCACAGATGACAGCGAAGAACACAATGTCATAAAACAGGTATCGATTGGCAAACAAATGAGATTTTATTGAATTTTAATTATGTTTTTGTCTCACATTTTTAGCCAAAGATTTACGCGAAGAACTCATTCGATCGTTTCGGTGATGACTTGTGTGGACTCATACTGTCGTACTTTTCGCTGAACGAGCGCTTTGTCTGCGAATGTGTGTCCAAACAGTTCCAGAGGACTGTCTTCAAGAGTGTTGTCGACATCACTCATCGAGAGTTATTGCGGCCGAATATCATCGAAAATTTGGCCACAATTGACCACACATTCACACCATTGACTCCAGAAGAATGACAATCAAAGAGTACCAGCGATTTCGAGATAACCCACACTTGTGTCCATTCAATACCAATAATCAGTCCCTAAGAAGTACTAAATCTTGGAAGAGCTGTGAATCTCACGAGAGTTTGGTTGAAACGGCCGAACAGTTGTCACGATTACCACAATTACGAGATTTGACACTCGATTTAAATCTAAAGTACGGCCAGAACTCACTGAACGACTCTTTGCGGACAATCGACCAGAAGTGCCCGCAATTGAAACGATTGGCACTTATATTGAGATCTAAAACAACTCTTCGATTATATCACCACTCATTGGATTCGTTGATATTTTATCAAAGATTAAGACGTTTTGATTTAACACTATGTGTGGGAATCAATGACACATTTTTGGATCCGTTGAAACTCTGCCATCGATTAACACATTTATCGATCAAATTCTCGCAAATCAATGACACATTTCTCGACAATAGCGACAACCATTGGCCGCGACTTCAATACCTAAACATTGGGCTAAAGAATATCACTCGCGAGGGATTGGATGGCATCGCAAGACTACCGGCGCTGCAGATACTGGTGTTGAGATGCGATACATTTAGTTTCATGGATAGTGTCTGCGAATACGTGTTGGCCGGAAGTCCTAAACTGAAGACAATTAACATAAGCGTCAATCACTTGTCAAAGTTTTATTTCCGTAAAAGCGCTGCAAATGTTTGATTGAATTGAAAAACAACTTTATTTTATTTAATATTAGTTTCAAAGCATTTTAATTGTATTATTTATTATTATTTTCTAAATTTGTATGTGATTTAAATTTGTGTTTTATAAATTAACATTCATATTTATATTTATCACATTTGAAACCAAAAAAAGTTAATTTTAAAACAAAAAGTTTTGAATGCATTGAAAAATAGCGCCAAAGAAGTGATGCAATGAATGAATGCATTCACTGTTTGTTGTGTTTTGTATTTCATAACACTTTATAAACAATACATTCACTCATATTATGACCACATGTTTGGACACAAACACTGGCGAACAGTGAACACCTCTTCGCGCATACCATCCATGAGATAAGGGGTGACCCCAGAAGAAGAGTGTCCGGTATGTCATCTGATCCTTCATCGAGTGAGACCAGGGATGACGAGACGCTTCCGTTGGGTGTGTTTCTGGTCAAGAGTGACAGCAAAGAGGAGAAATTGCTCTTCAGATACCCCTATGCTATCGACCAGACGTCCAGACCGTCGGCCACCGCCGCCGCCGTCACCACCGCTGCCAACAAACACAACAAATACTCCATTATTATCACTGAAGACACGTTTAAGAGCGAAGACACGGCCGCCGGCGGTCTCGACAAACCCATCAGCAAAAGCCAACAAATGCTCTCCTATTCAGACCTGACGTCTTCGATATCCACTCAATCGGTGAACACATCCACTAATGAGACCATCGCTAAAGTGATTGGCATTACAGACAACTCCTTCTCCAATCTGTTTGCCGTGAATATCAAACTCTGCGGACAGAAGTTTGAGCTGAAGGTGAATGACATCCGTTTCGTCGGCCATCCGATGCTTCTGACCCGCGGACAGAAAGAGCTGTTGATATTCAACGTTGTGTTCGCACTGAAAGCCAACGCCAGTCACGATATCGTCAACTGTTTCCACGAATTGAGCCAAAAGATAGCCATTGGTCTGCATTACGAGGAGAATCGGTGCGGATATCTGAGCGCTGAGACCAAACTGATGGTCGCTCTTCACGACGAGGTGACGGCCATGACTGAGGACACGATGCACGACGAGTCGCCCTATAAACTCATTTTAGGCAAATCCCGATTAGCGAAGGATCTCAAGAAAGTGTACGAAAGCCTCTCGACTACCGGTTTGGTGAGAGTGCGGCTCAACCGCTGGATTGAAATCAGTTTCTGTTTGCCTCAGAAAGTGCATCGACTTGTTCTCAAAGATCACACGACTGTGCCTTCGATATCGCCCGAGAATATCAAAAACTGTTTGCAAGGCCTGCGGCCATACCATGCGATCCTACTTCTGGTCGAGACTCAAGAGCTGTTGGATTCGCTACCACAGGACGCGTCGCCCGCATTCATTCGGATCGTGAGGTTTGCGAATCCCATCAAAAACCTGTTGGAACTGTCGGCCGACGCGGACATAACGCTCACTCAAGTGTTTCATATTGTGGCACAACTGGTCTATTGGGCCAAAGCCACAGTCATTTACCCGTTGTGTGAGCACAACGTCTATACCATTCATCCATTGGCGGCGACGAGTGTTGACTCGCCATTAGTACAACAGTTTAGGGATAAGTTTGCCGGCAGTGAATCGCTTCTTAAATATCTGTCAAAATTTTCGTTAAGCATGTCTTTGAGTCAACTCAGGAATCCAATGGATCCGCAGTATCAACAGATTCTTCAGGTCTGTCACAATACAGATTTTATGGATCATTATTTGACCGATACTTTTATGAACCATAGGTACAAATAGTGGTTTGGATGCTAAAGCATCGGCTCCTCCTAGAGCTGCACACATATGTCTTTTTGGTACCGCTCTCTCAATCGTCGCCTTACATAACACAACGCATATCGCAATCGCATTCAGAGCGTCCGCAGAGTTCGCTGACGGCCACTGACGTGGATGTGGTTGAGTTCAGTGCCGGCAGCTCTTTCCCCAGCGAAGACTCGTTGGCCACGAGTCCGGCCAACGCCTCCGGTCTCCACCACTCGAGCAAAAGCACTTCGGAGGACGACTTGTCTTCACCCAAATTCTCGAGCTCTATAGTGGAAGAGTCGGGCAATGCTCTGCTCCGGGAGATCGGACTCTCGCCGACAGAGATTGAGTCGATTCTAAGAGTTCCCGCCGCGAAGAACATCGAAGATCTCAAACTGTTTGCCAAATTGTGTCCTTATTTTAATGGTAGACATCATTTGGAGGACATTATGTATTACGAGAACGTAAGGCGCGGACAGTTGTTGGCAGTGATTGACAAGTTTCGAGACGTGCTCTTCACGTGTCAATACGAGGACACCTCTGTCTCCGAGTTGTGTCCATACAATCAAATCACATAAACGTAATCATTATTATAATTATTTCATTATTAAATCATTGAATTTGTTTCAAATTTTATGTTATTTATATATTTTTATAGCAATTTATCATATTTAATGCATTTCTAATTATAGTTCATTTATTATAAGCATAATTATGCAAATGCAAATGTTATATAATATTAGGTATAAATAATTCTTAACTATTTTTCATTAATGTTTAAAATAAACACAATTTACAAAATATGAATTATTTATTTTACATTTATTCAAGTGTAAGTCTAACTTAAATTGGTTTATAAACTAAATTAATTTGTGTGAAAATTAATTTATATGATTAGGTAAGAACTACAGGTATATGGTATTCATGGTTTCAATAGATATAACTACTTTTCTCATTGATTTTAGGTCAGAATATATCGTCAATAAACAATATATACTGAAAATGCACTCAAATATAATGTCAAACACATAAATATTGTAATTTATTTGTTTTAAATTCAGAAAATTTAAATATTCAATAGTATTAAAGGCAGGAATAAGTGGTATTAAATGGGAAGATATCTCCACTTTATGGGCGCAAAAGTGTGCATTTCATTGATTTTTTGCTTCACTCCAAACGCTGCCAGTGTTTCGCATCCCTTCTCAATGTGATGCTAGCATTCACTGAGTAAAGTCAGAGCACACATACTCTCCTCTATGGCTCACATGTTTTGTTTGCCAATCCTTACACTATCTCATCATTACAACAGTATATAGACTTATAATATACACAACACTTCAGTGTATATATTAATAAATAGCTCTATATATACGTAACTACAGTATGTTCTCCATATGTACAAAAGTTTTATAACTAATCAATCTCTTTCTGAAACTAAAGTTTCATATAAAATATATTGTAAATAATGTTTACAAGAAATATAGATATTTCCAATTCTTTAAAAGTGGACAAAAAAGATTTTATTGAAATACTTTTCTCTATTGTCGTCGCATTGAGCGTAATATCAAAGTGTTTGGTTTCATGTGAAACAAGTGGTAAGAGAAAAAAGTTTTACGATATTTATTATAATCACAAAACTTATAAAAATAAATTGACTATTAATATAGGATTATCTGATTTGGATCGATGTAACCGTACGGTTGAGATCTATCAGACAGTGTCGGGTCCGCCGGTGACCGACGAGAATCGAGGCAAACCAATGCACTGCACATATCGTATACGAATTCGGCCTCAAAGAGACGATTGGGTTGTATTCGTGCGCTTCACTCGTCTAAAAGTGGGCGAACCTAACGATGACAGACAGAAGTGTATCGGAGGGTACGTCCAGATCGTCGATGGGTATCGAGAATCCAATTATTCAAATAAAGATCATTCCGGTTAGAGTCGTGTGTTTCCCAAATACTTATATAAAAAACTATAAATAAATCTCTGCCTAAAAATAGAAATGATTTATTTGATAATGTTTTTTGAAAAGTATTGCATTTCAAATCAAAATCTATTCAAATATATGCTAATAAAGGGGTGATTTATTTTGCAATGCATGCGATTGTCTGTTGGGCTCCGGAATAGGTTACTACTGTGGAGAGATCGATACGCCCAAGACGTTCATCTCGGAAACGCCATACGTTAAGGTCGTCTTTCATACGGACGACTATCAGACCGATAGCTATATTCAATTTGATGCTAATGTTGAGCAACAAAACTCGGTGAACAGTCGTTACGGACAGTTTCATCAACTGTATCCACACAGACGTGGAGTGCCTATCGCTGGCACTTACTGTGAGAAGACATATCCTGATTGCTCTCCCGGACCCCGTTGTACAATACAATCTCCCGGTTCGTCCTCTCCATTACATTACACTATCACTACATTATGTATTCAAACATATTCTGCTCCCAAACTAGAAGTTTTAAGTTTAATACTTGATTAGCATTTTGTTTAAAATAAATAAATAACTGACAAAACACTTTTCAAAAAGCTTTTATCCTCATTGGAGACTCGCTTTGATAAAAAGCCTTTCGTTTCTCTTAAACGAGTCAAATATTTCCAGAATTAATTGAAAAAATTCAATAAAATTTTTCTGTTTTTCAATTCAATCAAACATTTTAAAGCTTTTAAAACTAATTCTGTTTTAGTCTTTACGTGAAAAATATTTTTAAAAATACAATAATAATATGACATACGCTTAACGTTTAATCTTTAGCCAAATTATAAATTACTGTTATTTATTTTTTGTCGGTTAAAGTGTTGTTATTAATAATGTTATTATTATTTGTTATTATAGGTTATCCGGGAATATACGGCCGAAGCCTTCGTTGTAGGTCTGTATGGCTTTTATATGAAAAATATTACCAAAACTCAAGCTCTTATAAGATTGAAGACGTTTTGCAATACATTTTTCTTGTTATATTATTTACTGTCATTTTTGTCTATACTCTCGGATATTAGAGTCCATTAAAGTCTTCCCACATTTCCTCACTTTTCCCCATCCATTGGCCCTAATATTTCTGTTTACAGAATAATATATATAATAAATAAATACATGTTTTTTGAAAATAATATTTTAATGTATGCTTTTTGGGTATGCATTAGGAGAATATTTTACTGTAAAAATATATATTCTAGCCGTAAATGTATTAAATTTAAGTACGATATGTGTTATGCATTTGTTGTGTTTCAGATACTACCTGAACGCCAGACAGAGTTTGGTTGGCCTGGAGTTGAGTGCATTTGATGTGGACGGACAGGCCTGCGATAACCTGTTAATGTGTTTTCCACGTCCTGTTAGTACTAAACAAAGTGAGTGTCCCTTTGATTTCGTACGGATTTATGACGGCGTCGATGACAACAGTCCTGTCATTGCGACTCTTTGCGGAAAGTGAGTCTCAAATTAAATATAAACTCTTATATTATGTCGATATATATAATGTAGACATTATTGGCAGCGCTTTTCCGAGTGGTTTATCTCTCTCTCTCTCTCTCTCTCTCTCTCTCTCTCTCTCTCTCTCTCTCTCTCTCTCTCTC